>PVJS01003686.1:0-26480 GCA_004027185.1 Glis glis | reverse complement strand
TACCCCCAGCCCTATTTTTTGATTTTTATTTTGAAACAGGGTCTCACTAGGTTGATGAGAATCTCACTACTTTATGAGACTGTCCTTGAACCTGCGATCCTCTTGTCTCAGCCTCCCAAGTACTGGAATTACAAGTGTGCACCACCATGCCTGGCTCTTAATTTTTATTTATTTTTTTGTACTGGGGATGGAATCCAGGGGCCTTCTACCTCTGAGCTACATCCCCAGCCCTATTTTATTTCTTATTTGGAAACAGGGTCTCGCTAAGTTACTGACAGCCTCACTAAGTTGCTGAGGCTGGCTTTGAACCTGTGATCCTCCTGTCTCAGCTTCCCAAGTACTGGGATTACAAGCTTGCGCCACCATGCCCGGCTCCACTTAATTTTTTAAATCAAAGAAAAGCCAAGAAATCTTCTCCACTGCTCACTCCTGCCCTGTTGTTATTGTTGTTGTTATCATCATCATCATCATCATCATCATCATCATCGTGGTGATAGGAATGGAACCCAAGGCCTGGTGAATGCTAGGCAAGGGCTATACCACTGAGCCACACCCCCAACCCCTCCTACTTTATTCTTTTTTAATTTTTTTAATGGTACTGGGGATGGAACCCAGCGGTATTCTACCTCTGAGCTACACGCTCAGCCCTTTTAATTTTTTATTTTTGAACAGGGTCTCACTGAGTTCCTGAGGATGGCCCCCAACCTGCGATCCTCCTGTCTCAGCCTCCCAAGCTACTCTATTCTTAATTAATTCTGTCTTCATGGCTGGGCTCCACTGCTTGGGAGAAAAAGAGAAACTCCCTCATCCTCAAGTGTGTGTGTGTGTGTGTGTGTGTGTGTGTGTGTGTGTGTGTTTCTGTCTTCTCAAAGGAGGCGATTTATGTGTATTTAACAAGAGATAATAATCTACTGCCGTTTTCATCGCTTGCTTCTGGCTTTGTGCACTCCATGCGGATATCTACCCGTGTATGCCGTAAGTTGCTTTCTTATCTAGGCATTTAGATAACTGCCTACCTCCGCATCAGCGTCTCTAGGTGGTGTTGTGACTGGTTATCTGGGGCCGTGTGGCTATCTGTGTAACTAGATACTATATTCAGATACCTGGCTGGTAGATCTCATATCAGCATGCACATGGTGTATCTGGACATTATCTGGGTGAAGATTTGATGTGGGGGTAGATTCCTGTCATCTCTTTATCTTGATGATAACTAGAAGAAGGAACCCCGAGTTCCGGGTGACATTTTGGGCTCTTCTGATGCCTCTCCTGTTGCCTTCCTGGCACAGAGTTGGGGTAATGCGGTCTCCGCTCCAGTGTGGAGCTCTGTCCCCCTCTCAGGTGACCTCTTCCAGCTCCAGGAAGCTGTCCCCAGCAGTTTGGTCCCTTTTGACTGCTAGATCCTTTCTTGCTTAACAGTCATTTTTCAGCTTTGGTACAGACAGGTAGATCTGGGAGCAGATAGTTAGATCCAGGGGCTGGGGAGCCTCTTTCTTTACTCTTGAGAAAAGAAACCTGGCTGAGGGGCTGCTTCCCCTTCGACGTCAGCAATGGCCGGGCCCCGACCCTCCTTGAGTTTCTCTGCCACATTTCCCTGGGAACACAGCCAGATGTGCAGTTGGTTCTTGGCTGACGAGGTTGACCTGACTTGCTCCTCGTGGGGAGAAGCTGTGTTTGCTTTGTGAAGCCCCCATCTTAATTCGGGTCCCCCCCACCTCCACCCCAAGCCAGTGTATTTAAAAAGGACCAAGAAGGTTTATCAGGAAGTGAGGGAGGGCCGGCTGTCGCTGAGGGTAAAGCCTGGGGATCTTTAGAGTGGGGTCTCGCCTTCTCTCTTCGCTCTGTAATCATTAGGGTGTGTGCATTTTCATGCTAAGAAAGTGTCTGAGACTCCCTAGGTGGGGGTCAGACACCAATACCTGTTGATGAATCGTTTAGCTTTTTGTCTAGTTTGAAGCCGAGAGTCAGAAAAAGGGAAAAGTAGCCAATTTCATCCATTGCAGCTGTTGTTGGGGTGATACAGGCAAGGGATTATCTTTTGGAAAAGCCTGTTCTATTAAAATAGGTCCCAGAAGCTGGGTATGGTGGCACCATGCCTGTAATCCCAGTACTTGGGAGGCTGAGACAGGAGGATTGCAGGTTTGAGACTGGCCTCAGCAACCTAGTGAGACTCTTAGCAACCTAGTGAGACCCTGTTTTGAACTGAAAAATAAAACGGGGTTGAGGGTGTAGCTTGGAGGCAGAATGCCCCTGGGTTACACACACACACACACACACACACACACACACACACACACACACACAAGGGTCCTAGAACCTACAAATTATAGGTGAAGATTTTATGACACTTCTTGCTGTGAAAAGGCCAGAAGGAAGAGAGGCGACCAAAAACTTCTTTGTGGAAAGAAGGTGCACCCCCAATTTCTCCAAGGCAGATAGACTTCAACACCTGAAGACGCATTACCCTGGCTGTGCTTTTAGGGTTCTAGAACACATCTGTCAGTTGAGTAGACAAAATGGTATTTCCTTCTGGAAGGTTCCTCAGTAGCATCTATTCTCATGAAATAGTCTAAGGTATTCATTTGCATGCGTGTGTGCATGTGTGTGTGTGTGTATGGTGCTGGGGATCGAACCCAGGGCTACATGCAAGCTTTCCTAGTGCCCTGCCACGGAGCCCTTCATCTAAGGAAATTCTAAAGAAATGGGACATGTTATTCTGTTTCAGTGACTGGAGCAATAGAATCATACTAGATGGGTCCCTGGACAGGCAAACTGTCCAGGAGGGAAATTTTCCCCCAAATTATGGATACCGATGATCTTAATTGATAAGCTATGCTTGGAACACCTCACCTACAGTGTCTGAAATTGATAGACGCTGACAGCGAGCAGAGGGGAGTCCACAGTATTCTTGGCCCCTGGTCCACAGTTTTCTGGGTCCCTGGAAAGGTAGCTGGAGCCGGAGGAAGGGAGGGAGGGACCCACAGACACCGAATCAGTTCCCCAGCCTGGGGCAGCCGGTAGAACCCGTGTCCTTGTGTGAAAGCCTGTGCCCTTTCAAAGGCAGCAAAAAAAGTAAAAAAAAAAAAATTGATCTTTGTTTAGATTAACAGACCCCTGACTATGAAGAAGGAAGGCATCCAGACCAGAAACCGAAAAATGTCTAGTAAATCCAAAAAGTGCAAAAAGGTGCACGACACGCTGGAGGACTTCCCCAAGAGCAGCTCGTTCAACCCTGCCGCCCTCTCCAGACACATGTCGTCCCTGAGCCACATCTCCCCCTTCAGCCACTCCAGCCACATGCTGACCACGCCCACGCCGATGCACCCGCCCTCCGGCCTGTCCTTCGGACCCCACCACCCTTCCAGTATGGTCACCGCCATGGGCTAGAGCCCTGCTTGATGCGCACAGGTCTCTGAGCGCGCGCGAGGCCCTCCCTCGGGCCCCTTCTACTTGCATTGTTTTGCAGGAGCAGTATCATGAAGTCTAAGAGCGATGGAGAGATGTTTTTGAAGGCAGAACACGAAATGCTGTTTGCCACTTTCGCAAAGGAGCTCACTGTGGTGTGTGTGTCCGACCACTGAATCTGGATCCCATTTGTGAATAAGCCATTCAGACTCATTTTCCCTATTTAACAGGGTCTCTAGTGCTGTGAAAAAAAAAAATTTTGCTGAACATTGCATATAACTTATATTGTAAGAAATAACTGTACATTTGAGGAAGACTTTATTGCACCTGGGTAGCTGTAAGAAAGGCATGAAGGACGCCAAGATTTTTAAGGAATATGGGGGAAATTAAGTCTGGACTTCCGAGAAGAAACTAGGTCTGATATCCAAATGGACAAACTGCCAGTTTCGTTTCCTTTCACTGACCACAGTTGTTTGATGCATTAAAAGAAAAAAGAGAAAAACAAAAAACAACAAAAAAACAACAAAAAAATGAAAAAATAATAAAAAAATAAAGTCATAGGCAAAAATCATTTGTTCAAAGCTGTGGGCCTCTGCAAAGGAAATATCAGTTCAGGGCAATCGGTGATCAAACTCTCAAATTGCCTTCCCAGGGGTCAGGTGGTCATTTCTAGGCCCACACGCTTTGTGAACAAGTCGCTGTAATTGTTGTTTGTATGTATAATTCAAAGCACCAAAATAAGAAAAGATGTAGATTTATTTCATCATATTATACAGACTGAATTGTTGTACAAATTTATTTACTGCTAGTGTTAAGAACGGCTTTTTTTTTTTGGTTTTAATATTTTTCTTCTCTCTCAATTTTCGGTTGAATAAACTAGATTCCATTCAGTTGACCTAAGGTTGTTGTGCTTGAAGGGTTTACTTTCTTTTATTTGTTTTTTTTTTTTGGATGATATTTATTAAATAGCTTCTAAGGGTACAGCAGTATCTGTCTTCTCACTCCTGCGGCCTGAGCTCTGAGGGTAGCAGTATATGAGCTACCCATGTGCATGTCAGCGACCCTGGCCGGACAGGCCACCCCCGGAGCAGCCTGGCTGCCCGCTCGCCCCTGTCCTGTTCTGTGTTAGTGATCGCTGCCTTTAACCAGTCTGTCGGAATACTACTATAACAATAATAATAAAGTTAAAATATTTTAAAGCAACGAAGTGACATCGTATCGCGGTGGTGGCGGCCAAGCTCTTAGCAAATGTGGTGGCTCTAGCTAATTTAAGAAAAAGGAGTCTTTAAAAAACAAACAAGCAAGAAGCAGACATGTTCTGTTGTTCACAAGGGTACAGCGTCCACCCCAGAGGGGCAACATCTATTCCTGGGGGAAAACTGGGGGTGTTTGGAGTTTTATTGCAGCCCTGAGGAATTTGTCCTGGGGCGGAGACAACTTCTGGGGTCTCCTAGCGAGCTGCAGTTTCTCTGCCTGCTCTTCCTGGGTTCCTGGAGTAGACCACCTGGTCAAAGGAGAAGTGGGAAGATTTCCTGGCTGAGATTCACAGGCCGAACCTGCAGCCGGTGGATTCGGCCTGGAGATGTGAACTGGCTGGGCCGCTCTCTTAGCGCATTTCTGTTTTGCTTTTCTACTGTCGAACACAGCGGAGGGGTGATCGGGATGTTCACAAAACCTGAAATAATCATTTTGTAACTTAATGCTGTATAGTTTCCGTTTTACGCTGTGGACAGAATGTGTAACTGTGGCACACACATTTAAAAAAAAAATCTCTGTTAATTGCCTCTCTGCTTTCTTAGCACCTATTTTAAACATAAAGCTAAATGTTGAAATAAAAGAGTAAGGAATTACTGAGATGCACCTGGAAATCTCACTGGCTCCTAATTCCTGACCTACAATTCCAACGTGTTCCCAATGACTTCGGAGACACCCAAGGAAATGGGCATCTATTGCCATAGTCGATTTGGGAGAGTTTATTGTATGCTTCTATGGCTCAGGATTTGCCCCCCCTTTTTTTCTTCCTGAGCAGATTTGAGTTAATGCCCTTTCACCTTAAGAACAGGGAGTTCAAATTCTTGACATTCTTGGAGCGGGAAGGGGTGGGGGGACACGTAGAAAAATCACAAAGTTTTGTTTTAGGTACTGTAGCTACTAGGATGGTGCACTCACCCTATTCCTTCTTCAGAGAGATAACCATTTCACCATCGTGTACATCGATCTAACCTTCTAAGATGTTTCTAAATGATGCAGAAGCTTGAAGAAATCATATATATCTATAACAGTGATGCAGTAGCTCCTTTAGAATGTTCTTGTATGACTTCATGGCTTTATTGTACGAGTTTTTCTCCTTTTTTTAAAAAAAAATCAGACACAGTAAAAGAACAATATTAGCTAGGGTTAAATCTAGAAAAAGGGAACAAGACTGTGCATCCAAAATGATGCCAAAATATTTTAGATTAAATTGTACCCTTAATTCATTTTATTTATTTATTTATTTATTTATTTATTTTGCTGTACCGGGGATTGAACCCAGGGGCATTTTACTTCCAAGCTACACCCCCGGCCCTATTTTTTATACTTTATTTTGAAACCGAGTCTCACGAAGTTGCAGAGGGCCTCACTAAGTAGCTGAGGCTGGCCTCGAACCCGTATCCTCCGGTCTCTGCTTCCCAAGTACTGGGATTACAAGTGTGTGCCACCACGCCTGGCCTCCCTTAATTCATTTAAATCAGTTTTGCTTCACTTTTAAAATAGTTGCATTAGCTCATCCAAGGAAGAATATTTTGAGAAATGTGTGGGATTTTTATTTGGTAAATAGTGATTTGTATTAGCTCTTTCAAACATTTTAAAAGCTAACTTTTTTTTTTTTGGGTACTGGAGATTGAACCCAGGGTTCAATCTACCTCCAAGGTACACCCCAGACTGATTTATTTTTTATTTTGGAAACGATCTCACTAAGTTGCTGAAAGCTTCACTTTGAGGCTGGCTTCAAACCTGCGATCCTCCTGTCTCAGCCTCCCAAGTACTGGGATTACAGGTGTGAGCCACCACATCTGACTGCTAACTTCTTAATAGAAAAAAAAAACACCTACTTTTTTTGGGGGGTGGGGGAGATTGAACTCAGGGGCATTCTACCTCTGAGCTACACCCCAGCCCTTTTTTTACTTTTTGTTTTGAAACAGGGTCTTGTTAGGTTGCTGTGATTCTAAGTTGTTGAGGCTGTCCTCAAACCTTCGATCCTCCTGTCTCAGCCTCCCAAGTACTGGACTTAGAGGTGTGCACCACCATGCCTGGCGAAACCCTATATTTTTGCTATTTATAAACTCATATATATACCTAAACAATTTCATGAACTGATCATTTTGGATTTAGGCATTTCTTTCATTTACTCAACAAATAACTATTGAGTGTCTAGATTGAACTTCATTTAACACCACCTTTTTTCCGGGTGTGGTGGCGCATGCTTGTAATCCCAGTACTTGGGAGGCTGAGACAGGAGGATCCGGGTTCATGGCCAGCCTTAGCTACTTAGTGAGGACCTCCACAACTTAGACCCTGTTTCAAAATAAAGAATAAAAAATAGGGCTGGGGGGTGGAGCTTGCTCGCAGGTAGAATGCCCTTGGGTTCAATCCCCAGTACCGAAAAAAATAAAAAAAATAAAACCACCTTTTAGCAGGGCGTGGTGGCACACACTTGTAATCCCAGTACTTGGGAGGCTGAGATAGGAGGATCGCAGGTTAGCAGCCAGCCTCAGCAATTTAGTGAGATCCTCAGTAATTTAGTGAGACCCTGTTTCAAAATAAAAAAGAGTAAATAGGGTTGGGGGTGTAGCTCAGAGGTAGAATGCCCCTGGGTTCCATCCCTAGTACCACACACAAAACACACACACAAAAATGCTTTTAAAAAAATATACTGGGGGAAAAATGCAGACCAAAAAATAGAGAAACCCGGACTCTGGTATTGTTATTTTGACTCTGTGACATTTGCATTGTTATTCCCCTATAAAATGAACGGCAGGAACTGTGGGGAGGCTCCGGCTAGGCCTCCGGGTTAGTCCCCCAGCAGACAGGTGGTGACAGAGCGGGGGATACCCAGAGCCTACCTCTGAGCTCAAGATCTCTTATCTAAGGTTCAAGTACTATTCTTAAAGCTTCTTGCTCATCATGAGATTTCACTTTAATATTTCACAAGTTTGAAACTGTGCAATGGAGCTTCCCAGGTATTGCAAACCTGACTCGAGTTTTGTTTTGTTTTTTGTGTTTTTTTTTTAAGTGCTGGGGATTGAACCCAGGGGCATTCTACCTCCAAGCTACACCCCCAGCCCTATTTTTTATTCTTTATTTTGAAGCAGGGTCTCACTAAGTTGCAGAGGGCCTCACTAAGTAGCTGAGGCTGGCCGTGAACCTGTGATCCTCCTGTTTCAGCCTCCCAAGTACTGGGATTACAAGAGTGTGCCACCATACCCGCTCCAACTTGAGTTTTACAAGACACCAGCTCTGAAAATTCAACTCACAAACTCAGATGCAAGCTGGGCCTGGTGGTGCACGCCTATAATCCCAGTACTTGAAAGGCTGAGACAGGAGGATCGTGGGTTCGAGGACAGTCTCAGCAAAGAGTAAGACTCTCATCAACCTAAAGAGACCCTGTTTCAAATTAAAAATAAAATAGGGCTGGGGGTGTAGCTTGGAGGTAGAATGCCCCTGGGTGTAATCCCTAGTGTCACATACACACACACACACACACACACAAACCCCTCAGGTGTAATTCATTGCCTGCCTCACAATGATCAGTTGTTTTTTGACATTGCAAGTGTTTAAAAGCATTATTTATTCCTCCTTTTTCTCTTTTGTTCCATCCCCCTGTCCCATACTGAGCCCCAAGGTCACCCCATATTCTTGAGTCAATTCTTTCTGGACAAAAGCCATTCCTGACCCCTGTACAATTTCCAAGCCAAGGAGAGATTCAAAGGTCCAAAGAATGATGACATAATTTTGTTCACATGACAAAAATTTTAGCTATTATCCAAAACAGTTAAGCAACACACCCACCCCTCTCCTGCATTTTTTTTTTTTTTTTTGCGGTACCGGGGATTGAACCCAGGGGCCTTCTACCTCCGCGCTACACCCGGCCCTATTTTTTTATACTTTATTTTGAAACCGGGTCTCACGAAGTTGCGGAGGGCCTCACTAAGGAGAGAGAGAGACAGAGAGAGAGAGAGAGCGAGAGCTGAGGCTTGGCCACGAACTGGATCCTCCGGTCTCCGCCTCCCAAAGTACTGGGATTACAAGCGTGTGCCACCACGCCCGGCTCCTCTCCTGCATTTCTAAATGAAGCAACTTATGAAACATATTTTTATTTTTATTTATTTATTTGTCGGTACTGGGGATTGAACCCAGGGGCATTCTACCTCTGAGCTACACCCCCAGCCCTTTTTTTGTTTTGTTTTGTTTTGAAACAGGGTCTCTCTAGGTTGTGGAGAGTCTTGCCACATTGCTGAGGCTGTCCTCGAACCTGCGATCCTCCTGTTTCTACCTCCCAAGTACTGGGATTACAGGTATACACCACCACAGCCAGCTTTCACTTTTGTTTATACCACCTCGTTCAAACAGTGTGATACCTCCTTAGATTTGACTTGGAGCTGGGTGTGGTGGCGCACGCTTGTAATCCCAGTACTTAGGAGGCTGAGACCAGAGGATCGCAGGTTCTCTGCCAGCCTCAGCTACTTAGTGAGGCCCTCCGCGACTTAATGAGACCCTGTTTCAAAATAAAGAATAAAAAAATAGGGCTGGGGGTGTAGCTCGGAGGTAGAATGCCCCTGGGTTCAATCCCCACTGCTACCAAAAAAAAAAAAAAAAAAAAGAAAAGAAAAGAACATTCTTTATTAGGAAAGGCCAGAAATTTTGAAAAGTGGTGCTTGGAAAACTTGGTGTGACAATAGTTCCTAAGATTCCAGATGGATCCTGGCAGTACCTCTCCTATCTGTCCTTCATACTATCTTGTGCAACTTAAAATGAGCTTGCCTTTTATAGCCAGGCGTGATGGCGCACGCTTGTAATCCCAGTACTTGGGAGGCTGAGGCAGGAGGATCGCAGATTCGTGGCCAGACTCAGCAACTTAGTGAGGCCCTCTGCAACTTACTGAGACCTGTTTCAAAATAAAAAGAATAGCCGGGCGTGGTGGCACACGCTTGTAATCCCAGTACTTGGGAGGCGGAGACCGGAGGATCCGGGTTCGCGGCCAGCCTCAGCTACCTAGTGAGGCCCTCCGCAACTGCATGAGACCTGGTTTCAAAATAAAGGATAAAAAATAGGGCTGGGGGTGTAGCTCGGAGGTAGAATGCCCCTGGGTTCAATCCCCGGTACCACAAAAACAAAACAAAACAAAAAAACAAAATAAAAAGAATAATAAAAAAAAATAGGGCTGGGGGTATGGCTTGGAGGTAGAATGCCCCTGGGTTTAATCTCCAGTACCAGAAAAAAATAAATAAATAAAATGAACTTGTCTTTTATGATGGGCAGCGCAGCATGAGCATCAGCGTCCCCGTCTTTGGAGTCTCTGCTCTGAAATGTGTCCAGGCCCCTCTCGAGCTGAATACACAGGCCTTGCTCTCTGCTGACTCTGGCAGCCTGGGCCACAGTGCCCTCTCATCCATTGTGTAAAGAAATTCTGCCTGAATTGCTTACAGGCTATTCTCGGGGATACAGCCAGAGTCCAGACTTTCTTTTTCCTTTTCCTTTCTCTCTTTCCCTTTGGAGAAGGGGGGATAAACAGAGTTAGTATTTCAACGCTCCAGAAAAAAAAAAAAGCAAGTGCTTCAGGGTGCTCTGTAGGATGATGACCCCGGCCCCTTCCTGGCGGGCCCTGAGCGCCTCTGCAGGGGACCCCGGTCCATTAGCTACATTGTTGGTGGTGCATTTTTACAATCCCCTGTCATGTCTGTGTGCACAGTTTGGCAGGCTGCACACTGGAGTGGGGATTTGGAGAGTGGGGCCGCTCACCCCAGCCCGCCCGCCCAGGTCTCCAGCCAAGAAAAAGCTGGGGGCCATGGACGCGCTTGTGTCACTGCCGTGGTGACAGTGACCCTCCCAGCAAGGGACCCAAGGGTGTGGCAGCACCTGGAAATGGGTTTTTCTTTCCTGTTTCTAAGGACGCCGCTGTGGGTTTAGGATTGGCTAATGCTGGGGTGTAGAGATGCGAGGCCACGGGCTCCCGGAGCTGCTAACTCAGGGACAAGGTGGAAAGGGACTCCACGGCAGAGATTTGGTCTCTACAGTGCCTGACTGCCAGATGTCTACAAAGAAACCAGCTCATCTGGGCTATTTTTTTTTGGGGGGGGGAGTGGAGGGGAAGCTCTGTGGGCACAAGAAACTTCGAGAAAAAGGAAAGTTTTGTTTTTTTCTGATGATAAAATTAGATGATATTTATTGACCAAATTTGTAAAGATTCAAAACATTTTTTTTTTGTGGTACTGGAGATTGAACCCAGGGGCATTCTACCTCTGGGCTACACCCTGGCCCTCTTTTTTATTCTTTATTTTGAAACAGGGTCTCACTAAGTTGCGGAGGGCCTCACTAAGTAGCTGCAGCTGGCCGTGAACCTGGATTCTCCGGTCTCAGCCTCCCAAGTACTGGGATTACAAGCGTGCGCCACCACGCCCGGCTTCAAAACATTTTTTTTAAAGAAGCAGAAGAAGCTGGGCGTGGTGGCCCATGCTTGTAATCCCAACACTTGGGAGGCAGAGACCAGAGGATCCAGGTTCGTGGCCAGCCTCAGCTACTTAGTGAGGCCCTCTGCAACTTAGTCAGACCTGTTTTCAAAATAAAGAATAAAAAATAGGACTGCGATGTAGCTTGGAGGTAGAATGCCCCTGGGTTCAATCCCCAGTACCGCAAAATAAATAAATAAATGAATAAATAAATAAATAAATAAATAAAAATAAAAATAAAGAAGCAGAAGAAATAGGATTTTCTTCTTAGCTGTTGAATTGACCACAAGTAGTCAGTCTTTTTCTTTTTTTTAGGTACTGGAGATTGGACCTGGCAAGGTGGGGGGGGCATTCTATCTCCAAGCCACACTCTCAGCCCCTTTTTTTTGCGGTGTGTGCCACCACACCTGGCTCTAGTGTTTGGTTTTTGAGGGGCTCTGAGGGCCATTAAAACTCAGCTTCATAGCTGGGCGTGGTGGCGCATGCTTGTAATCCCAGTACTTGGGAGGCTGAGACAGGAGGATCACAGGTTCATGGCCAGCCTCAGCTACTTAGTGAGGCCCTCCGCAATTTAGTGAGACCCTGTTTTAAAATAAAGAATAAAAAAATAGGGCTGGAGGTGTAGCCTGGAGGTCAAATGCCCCTGGGTTCAATCCCCAGTACCGCAAAAACACACACACACACACACACACACACACACAAAAAAAAACAAAAACCCAGAAACAACTGGGCTTCATGAACTGCAGGGTGGGTAATAGAAGGCACCTTGTGAAAGGTGGCCTCCTCTCTCTTGCATCGGGGAGACTCTGCTGCCCATCATTGCCTACCATGTCACAGCCAGGCAAGGCAGCTGTATGCCGCCTGAACGTTGGCAGCCTGCAGCTCGCAGCGCTCTGAACACATCCACAGCCCCTCCACGGCCACTGCTAACTCCCAGCCCCGGCAGAAACCGCCTGGCTTTCTCTCCCATGAAAACCTGATAATCCCACAGCACTGCTTCTGCGGATGTTCCACCGATCCTGCGCTCCCCACATCAGCGGACCTGTCTTTCAGAAACCTCAGACCCAGCCGGGCGTGGTGACGAGCGCTTGTAATCCTGGTACCTGGGAGGCTAAAACAGGAGATTCACAGGTTCAAAGACAGCCTCAGCAAGTAGTGAGACTCTCATCAACCTAGTGAGACCCTGATTTAAAATAAAAATAAAATAGGGCTGGGGATATAGCTTGGAGCTCGGTTCCTTTTTTTGTGTGTGGTGCTGGTGATTGAACCCAGGGGCATTCTACCTCCAAACTACACCCCCAGCCCTATTTTATCTTTTTATTCTGAAACAGGGTCTCACTAAGTTGCTAAGGGCCTCGCTAAGTTGCAGAGGCTGCCCTCAAACCTGCAATCCTCCTGTCTCAGTCTCCTAAGTACTGGGGTTACAGGTGTACACTACCATGCCCGACTGTCCATCATTTTTTTTGCGGTACTGGGGATTGAACCCAGGGGCATTCAACCTCCAAGCTACACCCCAGCCTTATTTTTTATTCTTTATTTTGAAACAGAGTCTCACTAAGTGGCTGAGGCTGGCCATGAACCTGTGATACTCCTGTCTCAGCCTCCTAAGTACTGGGATTACAAGCGTGCACCACCACGTCCGGATCATCATTTTTAATATCTTTGTGTGAGTTGTGCTGGGGATGGAACCCAGGCCCTCACACATGGTAGGCAAGTGCTCTACCAATTGAGCTTCACCCCAGCCCCATTTTGAACACCTTCTGGGGCTCCCTTGTTGTGACTGAGTAACCCAAGTTTCCTTTAAAGCAAGCTGGGTCCTTTCTGGAGAATTCTACATTTCCTAGTGGGCTAGTCGGTGGCTGAGTGGGTTTGCTCGTCCAAAGACCTCAGGACCCTGACGCCTACCTGGAACCATGATGCTCGCCTAGAAAGACAGGAGAACGGATCATGTGTTCAGTCCAACCCTTGGGACTTGTTTATACTGAATGATGAGAAGAATCAGACCAAAAAAGTAGGCTGGGAGGCTGGTCCTGTGCAGCATGCAGAGGCTGACACACAGAGCTTCTAGCGCGCCAGACTGTCGACAAAGAGTGAGCGGCGGCCGGGCGTGGTGGCGCACACCTGTGATTCCAGTCCCTGGGAGGCTGAGACAGGAGGATCACAGGATCGAGGACAGCCTCAGTAATGTAGTGAGACTCTCACAACCTAGTGAGATCCTGTTTCCAAACCAAAAAATAAAATAGGGCTGGGAACTTTCCTACTCTGCAAAGTGAACAAGCCCCAGCTGGGGACAGGGACCACAATTGAATCTTTATTTTCCTCAGGCGTGAATCGACTAACATTGGCATCATGACTGTAGTTCTATTTGATACCAAGCTATTGGTTAAAGAAATCAGGAAATCAAAAACAATTCCTTTGCCTAAGCCCAAGGCAGATTTTTTTTTGGGGGGGTATTGGGGCATCCTACCTCCAAGCTACACTCCCAGCTCTTCTTCTTTTTTTCTCTTTTCTCTTCTTTAGTGCTGGGGATGGAACCCAGGGGCATTCTACCTCTGAGCTACACCCCAGTTCTTTTTATTTATTTATTTTTTATTTTGAAACAGGGTCTCACTAAGTTTCTTTTTTTTTTTTTTTTTTTTTTTGCAGTACTGGGGATTGAACGCAGGGGCATTCTACCTCCAGGCTATACCCCCAGCCCTATTTTTTATTCTTTATTTTGAAACAGGGTCTCACTAAGTTGCGGAGGGCCTCACTAAGTAGTTGAGGCTGGCCGCGAACCCAGATCCTCCGGTCTCAGCCTCCCAAGTACTGTGGTTACGGGGTGCGCCACCATGCCCGGCTCCAAGGCAGTCTTATATGTGGCTTCTCATCACACAGGGTGACTGGCTCCTTGGTTCCCAGAGTGAAGTGGGGGTGTGGTCTTTTCATTTTATAACAGAGGCCTCTAGGCATGTTGACAGCACGGCTTCAAGCAAGATGTCTCGTGGGGCAGGAAGGAAGTCCTTCTCTCTGTATTTCTTGCTATTTGGGGGTCTTCCTGTAATGGTGGAAGATAACAAAATGATAGTGACCCCTTTATTCTTCACTTTTTAATTGTGTGTAAACAAAGGCATTTCCGTGACAAAATTTAACCCAAATGAAGATTTTTTTTTGGAGCCGGATGTGGTGGCGCATGCTTGTAATCCCAGTACTTGGGAGGCTGAGACAGGAGGATCGCAGATTTGCGACCAGCCTCAGCTACTTAGTGAGGCCCTCCATGACTTAGTGAGACCCTGTTTCCTGAGAAATAAAATCGGGCTGGGGGTGTAGCTTGGAGGTAGAATGCCTCTGGGTTCAAACACCAGTACAAAACAAACAAACAAAAAAAGGAATTTTGGAGGCCAGACATGGTAGCTCACGCCTGTAATCCCAGTACTTGGGAGCCTGAAACTGGAGGATTGCAGTTCAAAGCCAGCCTCAGCAATTTAGCCAGACTCTCAGCAACTTAGAGAGACCCTGTTTACAAACAAAAAATAAAAAAGGGCTGGGGGTGTAGGTTGGAGATTGAAAGCCCCTGGTTTGCTCAATCCCCATCACCACACACACACACACACACACACACACACACACACACACACAAAGCCGGGCATGGTGGCGCACTGCTGTAATCCCAGTACTTGGGAGGCTGAGACAGGAGGATCACAGGTTCGTGGCCAGCCTCAGCTACTTAGTGAGGCCCTCCGCAACTTAGACTCTGTTTCAAAATAAAGAATAAAAAATAGGGCTGGGGTGTAGCTTGGAGGTAGAATGCCCCTGGGTTCAATCCCCAGTATCGCAAAAAAAAAAAAAAAGAAAGAAAAGAAAAAGGAAAAAAGGTTTAGCATCTCTGCGGGGTGACAAGATGTACCCAAGAACAAGTGAATTGTGAAAGAGACTCTGGCCACTGGCTGAGCAAGTCTGGGCGCTCAGTTCTGTGCTGATAACCCACGGCAGGAGGCCCGAGTCTCCTGATTGGACCGGGGCCGGTGCTGCCACCAGGGCTGTGGATGGGACTGTGTGCAGCAGGAGGGGATGCCTCGGAGCTGGCGCCCCCACACCGCTGCCTTGCCAGCATACCATGCCTCCGTCCTGTCAGAGGCCGACTTTCCAGCCATGGATCAGATAGACCTTTACTTCTGCAACTTTCTCCCCCATATTCCAGACCCGGCCCCTCTCCTGTTCCCCTGCGCCCATGGAGGCGGACAGGAGATGCCCAGCGTCCATGCCAGCCGGCCTTACTAATCACCAGCAGCCTGATGAAGGTGGTGGTTTTAAACTACAGCCCTAAGATGAAGCTTGGGGATTAAATGTCTCTGCTTTCCATTGCCCTAGATAGAGGAGCCCAGTGGAAGGTCTGCCATCCTGGCCAGCTGGCCAGCCAGAGGCGAAAGCAGAGGAGGGAAAGAAGGCGTGTATCAATCCGCTTTTTCCATCAGCTTGGCCTCTAAGGTAGACCGCTGGCCTGTGTCTCCTCTCTGTCACGACCTGGGAAACTGAAGCTCGGGATGGATCTGAGTTACCCAAGGACACAGGAAGCCCTGTCCCCAAGGGCCTGTCCTAGATCGCGGGCATGCTGGGGTATCTGTTCTCAACGTTAGCAGCAAAAAATCAAAAAGAAAAGCCCACGCGCACGTCTTACATTTAAGGGAAATACTGCCTTGGCTTACCGCTGAGAAAAAGATGTTTGATATCTAGATAAAAGTGTCCCTAATGGAGATTGTCACCATGACTCCCTCCTCCTCCTCCCCTTCATCCTCCTCCTCCTCCTTCTCCCCCTTTTCTTTGGTGCTGGAGATTGAACCCAGGTGCATTCTACCTCCAAGTTTGTTTGTTTGTTTGTTTTGTTTACTTATTTATTCATTTATTTATTTATTTATTTTTTTGCGGTACCGGGGATTGAACGCAGGGGCATTCTACCTCCGCGCTACGCCTCTGGCCCTATTTTTTATACTTTATTTTTGAAACCGGGTCTCACGAAGTTGCGGAGGGCCTCACAAAGTAGAGAGAGAGAGAGACAAGGAGAGAGAGAGAGCGAGACAGCTGAGGCTGGCCGCGAACCCGGATCCTCCGGTCTCCGCCTCCCAAAGTACTGGGATTACAAGCGTGAGCCACCACGCCCGGCCTACTTATTTATTTATTTATGGTATTGAACCCAGAGGCATTCTACCTTCAAGCTCTACTCCCAGCCCAATTTTATTTCTTATTTGGAAACGGTCTCGCTAGGTTAATGGGAGTCTCACTACTTGCTGAGGCTGTCCTTGAACCTGAGATCCTCCTGTCTCAGCCTCCCAAGTATAGGGATTACAGGCGTGCGCCACCATGCCTGGCTTCATTTTTATTTTAAAACGGGATCTCACTAAGTTACTGAGGTTGGCTTCAAACCTGTGATCCTCCCATCTCAGCCTCCCAAGTACTGGGATTACAGATGTGTGCCACCATACCTGGCCTGATTTCTTCTTCTTCTTCTTTTTTTTTTTTTTTTTTTTTGTGTGTGTGTGATACTGGGGATTGAACCCAGGGGCATTCTACCTCCGAGCCACACCCCCAGTCCTATTTTATTCTTTTATTTTGAAGTAGGGTCTCACTAAGTTGCAGAGGGCCTCACTAAGTTGCTGAGGCTGGCCGTGAACTAGCGATCCTCCTGTCTCAGCCTCCCAAAGTACTGGGATTACAAGCGTGCACTACCATGCCTGGCTCTGATTTCTTTTTTTTTTTTTTAAAGCCTCATTTTTGTCAATGGATATCCCATTACTTGTCTTCGAGCTGTGTGCCTAGCACCCATTAGCCTTTTAATTTAGTGTCGGTTGAGGGTATGACAGGAGACCCAGCTTGATCCTACAGTCTGGATGGCAGACATGAATTTTCACGGAAGACCAACAGCTGTAATTTCGGGAGAGAGGATGCCCACGTCGGGCTGAAGTTTGCAAATCAATACAATGTGTTGGCTTGCTGGGAACCTCCCTCATTTTGCTAAGGATTACATTTCTACATGGTTTGCAGACTAGATGTTAATCAGTGGCTGTTGGCCAGAGAGGGCAAGCCCCACTAGCAAATAAATGCATTTAAGATGTTAGGGAGTAACCCAAAAGGAATATGTATTCAGGGACCTAAAAAATATGAAACCAGTTAAGAACTTAAAGGTCATTTTGTTCAGGGCAAAATTCTTGTGCATGGTGCTGACAGTTTGCCCTCTGGGTGTTTTCAGAGCTTAAGGGATCAAACTCGTCCGCAAGAAATATGGAATGTTTAATACAGAGGCCCCTCGGACCCCTCTAGCCCAACCTCTCTGCCTTATAATTAGCATGGCTCCAGATTCACGTGGGATAGATACCACCGGGCCCGTAGCTGTAGTTTAGGCGTGGCCCGGCTCAAATGATTGGCTGCCACATCCAGGGGACACTGTAGAGGAATCTTAGGTAATAAAACAAAATAGAATACATAACAGTCCATAGCTGATCTGGAGCTACATGAAGGAGGGGAAGGGTTATCTTTCTCCACATCTGAGATCAGTTTCCAGTGCTAACCATTTTTGCCACTGTGCAGAAATCCCACGAAGGCTTCTCCTGCCCTGCTAAGAGCAGGGTGATCTACGATCTACTTTAAAAAGTTGTTTATTGAGCTGGGAGTGGTGGTGCACACCTGTAATCCCAGTACTTGGGAGGCCGAGACAGGAAGACTGCAGGTTTGAGGACAGCCTCAGCAATTTAGTGAGACCCTGTTTCTTTTTTTTTAAATTTTTTTTATTTTTCTTTTTTTGCGGTACCAGGGATTGAACCCAGGGGCATTCTACCTCCGAACTACACCCCCGGCCCTATTTTTTATCCTTTATTTTGAAACCGGGTCTCACAAAGTTGCGGAGGGCCTCACTAAGTAGCTGAGGCTGGCTGTGAACCCGGATCCTCCGGTCTCCGCTTCCCAAGTACTGGGATTACAAGCGTGCGCCACCACGCCCGGCTTGAGAGACCCTGTTTCAAAATAAAAATAATACAGTAGGCCAGGCGTAGTGGCGCATGCTTGTCATCCCTGTACTTGAGAGACTGAGACAGGAGGATCGCAGGTTGGAGGACAGCCTCAGCAAGTAGTGAGACTCTCATCAAACTAGCATGACCCTGTTTCAAAATAAAAACAAAATAGGGCTGGGGTGTAACTTGGAGGTAGAATGCCCCTGGGTTCAATCCCTAGTACCACAAAAAAATAAAAATAATAAAATAGGGCTGAGGGTGTAGCTTGGAGGTAGAATGCTCTTGGATTCAATCCCCAGTACCACAAAGAAGAAGACGAAGACGAAGATGAAGATGAAGACGAAGACAAAGAAGAAGGAGAAGGAGAAGAAGGAGGTGGAAGAAATAGGGCTGGGGGTGTAGCTTGGAGGTAGAATGCCCCTGGGTTCAATCCCCAGTACCAAGAAGAAAACAAGTTGTTTATTTTCCTGCAGGCTGGTAGGATATAGTAGGTGTGTGTATACTGGGATGGCGACTGTAGGAACGTGCGTTATGCCAAGAGATGGATTACAGACAGGCGAGTGACTCCAGAGGACCCACTTCCACCCTGGTTTCGAGGCCCTGCCCGCTCCCTTCTGATATTTGTCTCTACAAGGCCGAGCCCCTGCTACCAGCCCTCATTTAGCTGCAGAACCTGTCACAGCAGAGCTTTGTTCTCTGGGCTGATGTCGACTGCTCCTTCTTTCTCAGAACAAGCCCGAGCTACGTTCCGAGGAGTCCTACCCCACGCTAAGTCTGAGCCCTACACTCTTTTGAGCTAAACTATTGATGATTCTTAATGGCTTAATGTTATCCCTCTATGTTGAGCTTTGCATGTAAAAGAAGTCTATAATGCCTTCGAAATTGAACGAAGCAAGTGAATCCTGTGGGAATTCTAGGTGTCTAGGGAAATAGAGTATTTTGAGGCAGAGGGACCTTTAGGTGAGGCAGAGGACCCAACACAGTGCACCTTATTGCATAATCATTACCAGCTGATGTACAGGGTGGCCACCAGATCTGGGAACATAGATATTATTTTATCATGTAAAGAAATGAATATCAACATACCATTTATGTATTCCCCTGTTTCTAGACCTGGTGGCCATCTTGAATTTTTTTTTTTTTTTTGGTGCTGGGGATCGATCCCAGGGACATTCTACCTCCAAGCTACATCCCTAGCCCTTTTTATTTTTTATGTTGAAACAGGGTTTGGCTAGGTTGCTGAGAGTCTCACTAAGGTACTGAGGCTGGTCTCCAACCTGCTATTCGCCTGTCTCAGCCTCCCAAGTACTGGGATTATAGGCGTGCACCACCACGCCCAGCTCCATCCTGAATATTGAGCAATTACTATGTTCTCTCTCTTTCTCTCTCTGTCTCTGTCTCTCTCTCTGTATATATATATATATACATACATATATATGTATATATGTATATGTTATATCTATCTATCATCTATCTATCCATCTATCTATCTATCATCTATCATCTATTTAATGTTATTTCCCTTAATCCTCCCAACAACCCTATGGTATAGGTATTATGTTGTTTTACATAGGCTTAGAGAAGCCAAATTGATTAATTAACTCATGGTTTGTCTCTAGAGCGGTGTTGCTACCGTGTACTCTGTATCCTATGAGAGGTTACCCCTCTTCAATCAAAAATAGAAGTCAAAGAAAGGCGCTTGGCCCTGGGTCCGAGGCTTCTGGATTCTTTTCTTGGCGTGTGTTCTGTTGGTTCTTTCTGCTGAGTGATCGTCTTGCAGTTTTTCCCTTGTAAGGCTGCCTAATCGTTGAACTCTCCCTCCCCAAAGGTTAAGTTACTTGCCCAACATCTCACGGCAGGCAAAGGTCAACCCTGGGGTGAAAACTCACAGCCATAATGCTTAGGGCCGGGGTCCCTTGGGGAATGTTCTCGGCGGAGGCAGGTTATGTTTATATTTGATGGCTGGTGGTCATTAGCCGCTTTCGGGAGCCCGGCATAATCTCCAGTGTCGAAGCTCTGGTTTTAGAATCCCCTTCCAAGACGGAAGAAGGATATGGTTTCCTATTGGACAGTCTTCAAAGAGTGGTCATTTTCTTTCAAACGGCATGCTTGCCCACACACTGGATAGATAACGGGGTTTCAGGCACCACGTGGAGGCCTGCCGCCCTTAATTATGTCTAGGCTGGTAAAACTCAACCAAACGAATCACAAAACAGTCCAATAAAAGAAGCCTCTTTTTATAATGGAGAAATTAACTGGGGGGGTTGAGCAGTAGAGGTTAGGGAAAGTGCTATAAAATATAATTATAATAATAATAATAATATTAATAGTGGGATATTCTCTGTGGCCTCTCTCTTTTCATCCCAGATCTGAGCATGGCTATCGCTGGCTAGTGTTAATTAAAATGATTTGTCCTGGTTGGAACTATATATGGGTCTAGAAAATGAAGTGGGGATTTTGATTGTTTTTTGTTTGGGGCCCTGTCTTGCTTCTCTGTCTGGGGGGTTGAGGTGGAAGTGGTGGGCTTAATACAGTTCCCTCCCTCTCTGCAGGTGAATAGAATTAAGATGAGGACAGCATTTTATTTTATTTCATTTTATTTCCTTTTTTTTTGGTGATGCTAGGGATTGAACCCAGGGGCATTTGACCCCCAGTCTATTTATTTATTTATTTATTTATTTATTTATTGCGGTACTGGGGATTGAACCCAGGGGCATTCTACCTCCAAGCTACACTCCCAGCCCTGTTTTTTATTCTTTATTTTTGAAACAGGGTCTCACTAAGTTGCAGAGGGCCTCACAGTTTGCTGAGGCTGGCCGCGCGCGAACCTGCGATCCTCCGGTCTCAGCCTCCCAAGTATTGGGATGACACGTGTGCGCCACCATGCCCGGCTTTTTATTTATTTTTTTTTTTATTTTGAAATGGTCTTGCTAAGTTGCTGAGGCCGGTTTCGAACCTGCGATCCTCCTGTCTCAGCCTCCCAAGTACTGGGATTACAGGCAGCATCTTAGAAGCCCGTCTTTGTCTTCGGTGCTGTGTACTTTGCTGTTGTGTGTGTTTGTTTTCTATCTCAAGGTTTGCTGGGCTTGGTGAGGGACTGAAATGGACTCTCAGGGATCCAGATTACAGATGCCGTTGCCTCGGGAGGGAGAATGAAGGGGAGGGGGAGGACCTAGCTGATGGGCTTGTTTTCACAACGTGGTATGCCAGGCCGTATTTCTTTAATCTTCATGAGTTTGGGGTGGGAGGGTGACAGCCAGAAGGGCACACTCACCTATCCAGCGGAAGACTAAGGATTGGAAGGCCCACATAGATCTCCTTTTTTTTTTTTTTTTTTTTTTTTGTGGTACTGGGAATTGAACCCAAGGGCATTCTCCCTCCAAGCTACACCCCCAACCCTATTTTATTTTTTATTTGGAAACAGAGTCTCACTAAGTTATGGAGGTCCTTGTTAAGTTGTGGAGGCTGGCCTTGAACCTGAGATCCTCCTGTCTCAGCCTCCCAAGTACTAGGATTACAAGTGTGCACCACCATGCCTGGCTCCAAATAGATGTCCTTGATCTATAAACTGGGCTGCCAAGTCCAGGGTCAGGCCTGGAGCAGACGGCCACCTGTCATTTCACTGGTCCAGCTTCAGCATACTGGTAAGAGGACGTATTCTGGGTATAAATTATGACTCCATTACTTAATAGCAAATGACCGAACCTCTCTAGCCTTCATTTGGTTCATCTGAAATAAGGTGGTATTCCATGCGTTTATTTGTTGTGAGGATTAAGTGAGATACCATATGCATTGTGCTTAGAACTATGCTGGGCATCAATTCAGCCCACAGTATTGAAATGTTATTATTAAGCCGGGCGCAGTGGCGCACGTCCATCATCCCAGTACTTGGGAGGCTGAGACAGGAGGATCACAGATTCCAGGACAGCCTCAAGAACTTAGTGAGACCCTCAACAACTTAGTGAGACCCTGTTTCCAAATAAAAATAAAACAGGGCTGGGGGTGTAGCCCGGAGGTAGACTACCCCTGGGTACCACACACACACACACACACATACACACACACACACACACTCACTCCTGAACTACATTAAAGTCAAAACAACTAGCCAGGTGTGGTGGTGCACACTTGTAATCCCAGTACTTGGGAGGCTGAGACAGGAGGATCACAGGTTTGAGGACATTCTCAGCAAATAGTGAGACTCTCATCAACCTAGTAAGACCCTGTTTCAAAATAAAAATAAAATAGGGCTGGGGTGTAGCTCAGAGGTAGAATGCCCCTGGGTTCAATCCCCAGTACTCCCTGCCCCGCATACACAATCTTGAACTACATTAAAATCAAAACAACTTGCCTTCCTTGGACTTAAAAGCAATTATTGAACAATAAAATATGTATTGCATGAAGACAATAAATGCGGAGGCTGCTCCCCAGCAGGAATTGGCCAATGAAGTCAAAATTACAAAATGCCTGGTGTTTGAAAACTTTTTTTTTTCTTTTCTGAGTCCCTAGAGTCCTAAGGATTTGTATAGCAATCATAAGTACAATTCAGGTTTCCATTTCTATTTTTCTCTGTCAGTGCTAGAAAAAGGCAAGAATGAAAACCATCAGTAGGGAGAAAAATGGCGATCAGCCAAGGGCTTGGATTTGCTTCTACTTTCCTTCCTCTTGGAATCACTCGGTTTATGAAAGAAAGTGATGATAAATATGCAGAATGTGAGCGATTCTTAGGCTTTGTCTTGACTTTCGCTTGTTACGCGACACCAGACAAGGGGCTCCCTTTGCTTGGGCTCCAATTTCTTCATTTCAAGACCACGGAATCTCATGGTAATTATGGCTTATGGGTCCTTTGGTGACGGGTGTACCGATAAAAAAGTGGCGTCAGCTCCATTGTGGACTATTTTGTTACCCCCAAGGGTTGTTAGTCCAGCCCAGAATGAGGTCAAATAGTTGGATGATATTGAACAATGTTATAACACAAGGCGCTGTTTGACCCACTCTCTAAATGCACTCTTGGCACCCACAGTAAAATACTGGTAGTGTTGGGGTGACGGGTCCATTACTCAACCCAGGAACTCAGGATCGATGGGGTGCTTGGCTAACGTGACGGAAAAGTATGGACATCGGCCTGGATGTGAGCCCCGTGTGTATTCAGGAACTCCTCAGAAAAGGAAAAAGGTGATTAAGCCTAACACAATCAGGGCGTCGACCTCCAGTAATAGGATCAGCTTCTAACCCTGTGGACGATGGTCTTCAAAGTGGGTGTTGATGTCTGAGGTTATGGCTGTTGTCATCTTTCTCTGGGGATCTGCCTCCGTTTCCATGGTTGTGCCTTTGTCTTGACATCCTAAATCCACAGGTAAATTAATTTAGGCTGATTCGATATCTAGAAATATCCGAGCTGGGCGTGGTGGCGCACGCTTGTAATCCCAGTACTTGGGAGGCGGAGACTGGAGGATCCGGGTTCGCGGCCAGCCTCAGCTACTTAGTGAGGCCCTCCGCAACTTCATGAGACCCGGTTTCAAAATAAAGTATAAAAAATAGGGCCAGGGGTGTAGCTCAGAGGTAAAACAGCCCTGGGTTCAATCCCCGGTCCCGCAAAAAAAAAAAAAAAAGATATCTAGAAATATCTGTATTTTTTTCTTCTTCCATCAAAGCAGATATCAGAAGCTCAATATTTGGGTAAAGAGAGAATATTCATTTTTTAATTTTTTTTGGTACTGGGGATTGAACCCAGAGGCATTCTACCTCCAAGTTATACCCCCAGCCCGATTTTATTTCTTATTTGGAAACAGGGTCTCACAAAGTTGCGGAGGGCCTCGCTAAATTGCCGAGGCTGGCTTTGAACCTGAAATCCTTCTGTCTCAGCCTCCCAAGTACTGGGATTACAGGCGTGCACCACCACACCTGGCTGGGAAGAGAATATTGTTTAGGTTTGCCTCCCCTTTACATAGAGCTGAACTCACTGGAGGAAACGGGCCATGAGATGCACTCTGATTCTCCGGGGTTTGGATTGGGGACCAGCGTTGGAGGACTCGGGGCCCTGTTCTCCCTCAGTGAGGCAGGAGCAGGGGAGTGTGCTGTCTTCTCCAGAGACAGGGTTCTGCTCTGCAGGGTTGCTGGTCTCGTGTTCCCTGTAGAGCCCAGAGACCACAAAGAGTGCTTGGGACTTAGCTTAAGGGCTGATCTCCCCTGAGCTCTTATCTAAAGCAGAAACATTCTGGCAAGGACCGCAACCAGCCATCATCTGAGACTCATGTCCCCAACTCTCCCAAATGTGGCAGTTTTAGACTCCTAGAGGGGGAAGAGGAAGGAAATGCTTTCTCTTTAGAAGACGTGTTTCTGAGCCGGGCGTGGTGGCGCACGCTTGTAATCCCAATACTTGGGAGGCTGAGACAGGAGGATCACAGGTTCGCAGCCAGCCTCAGCTACTTAGTGAGGCCCTCTGCAATTTAGCAAGACCCTGTTTCAAAATAAAGGATAAAAAATAGGGCTGGGGGTGTAGCGCGGAGGTAGAACGCCCCTGGGTTCAATCCCCGGTACTGCAAAAAAAAAAAAAAAAAAAAAGACGTGTTTCTGGGGGAAGCAAGGCAAATTTGTGTGGTTACGTGTTCCAGGTGTGCACGCAAAACTGTTCAATTCCATCCAAAAAGGAGAAAAATTTCAAGAAAAGTATTAAGTGCCAACGATGTCCCAGACATTGTGCCATGCCTTCAGTGGCGACCCAGGAGCACGAGAGACGCTTGAAACTGCAACGCGGAGAAAGAAATGATTCAGACCCATTAAGACAAACAGGTTTGACTGCTTCTGCTGCCTCTGATATCTGTTCACTTGTGGCTAGAGCCGATTAATAGCAGTGGCAAATTCCATACAGTGGCTCTTCATGAAGGGACTCAGTGGCTGTATAAACTCGTATCTTCTTAAAATTAGACACCCAGGTGAATTGCCATTGAGCTCGCCAGGTTTCCAGAGTTGATGTGGAGCTTCTAAGGCCAGAGCGGAAGGAGGAAGCGCTGAAATCACACGCTGTCAGGCTGTAGGAAATGTATTCTGTCAAATGAAAGCGTCTATGAAGATTAGGTGAAATAACATTTGGTACATGGCATAGATGTCCAATAGATGGTGACTCTTATTATTATTATTAGAAAGCCCCAACTATAAGCCAGGCATGGTGGCACACGCCTGTAATCCCTGTACTTGGGAGGCTGAGACAGGAGGATCACAGGTTTGAGGACAGTCTTAGCAAGTAATGAGACTCTCATCAACCTAGTGAGACCCTGTTTCCAAATATATTGAGCTGGGGGTGTAGCTCGAAGATAGAATACCCCTGGGTTTAATCCCCACTACCAGAAAAAAAAAAGCCCCAACTATCTATACATGTATTTAATACCTTTGAAAATACTGCTAACAGTCAGGCGTGGGGCACACCTATAATCCCAGTGCTTGGGAAGCTGAGACAGGTAGATCACAGATTTGAAGCCAGCCTTAGCAACTTAGTGAGGCCCTGTTTCCAAATAAGAAATTAAAAAAGGCCTGGGGATGTAGCTTGGAGGTAGAATGCCCCTGGGTTCAATCCCAGTAATGAAAGAAGGAAGGAAGGAAGGAAGGAAGGAAGGAAGGAAGGAAGGAAGGAAGAAAATATTGCTACTAGCAGGGCATGGTGGCACACACTTGTAATCCCAATACTTGGGAGGTTGAGACAGGAGGATTGCAGGTTTGAGGATAGCCTCAGCAACTAGTGAGACTCTCAACAACCTAGTGATACCCTATTTCCAAACAAAAAATAAAAAAGGGCTGGGGGTGTAGCTTGGAGGTAGAATGTCCCTGGGTTCAATCCCAACTACAAACAAACAAACAACAAAAAATAAAACGAGAAATAAAATACTGTTATTGCTGCTGTTGCTGCATAGATTTCCTCAAAACAAAGATGTCTGTGACCAAGATGTCCACGTAAATGATAGAAATACTTTCCATCTGTACCATCAACAGTGCCCACCAGGAAAACATAATGCCAGGAGAGAAGCCCAGAGGCCTGCCCTCTAACTGTGTCATTTTATGTGAACATATCTACTCAAATTTTATTTTAAAATAAAATGAAGCCGGGCGTGGTGGCACATGCATGTAATCCCAGTACTTGGGAGGCTGAGACCGGAAGATCTGGGTTCACGGCCAGCCTCAGCTACTTAGTGAGGCCCTCCACCACTTAGTGAGACCCTGTTTCAAAATAAAAAATAAGCCGGGTGTGGTGGTGCACGCTTGTAATCCCAGTACTTTGGGAGGCGGAGACCAGAGGATCCGGGTTCACAGTCAGCCTCAGCTCTCCCTCTCTCTCTCTCTCTCTCTCTCTCTCTCTCTCTCTCTCTCCGTCTCTCTCTCTCTCTCTCTCTACTTAGTG
>PVJS01003685.1:35916-68401 GCA_004027185.1 Glis glis | reverse complement strand
GGCGGGCAGGGCCGGACGTACTCTGCACAGCCCCCTCCGGCCCCGCGGCGCCTCCCAGGGCAAGCGGGGGTCCCCGCTCTGGTCCCCGCCAGGGGGACCCCCTCCTGCCGAGCGTCCCTCGGCCGAGGGCCTCGTGTGACCCCTCCCCCTTCGCCTCCCGGGGAGGGAAGGGGGCCTGCGCAGCATCCCCGCCCCTCGCCGCCGCGCTCATCCTGCTCTTGCCCTTGCACCCTCACGGCCAGGAGGGTGGGGTCTCCGTTTCGGTGGCAAGTGAGGATCTCCACACTCTCTTGCCCTTTACCTTCCGTGACCCCGATCCTCGCTTGGCACAGGGGTCCGTCTGAGCCTCTCCCCTTCCGTGGAATCTTTTGGGGCCTCTGCACTCTGTCTAGTGACCCTTTTTGCCAGGACAAGGGGACTCGGGCTACCCATGTTCTTCTTTCCTCATCCAGAGGATCGTGGGGGCCTGTGCAGCTCTGAAGTCATTTCTAAATGGGAAAGCAGACACTTCTTCCAGATTATGTACACACTCTGCACACTTTCCTGGGTTAGGGTGAGCTCATTTCCTGAATACCCTTTGAGTTGCCCTCTTTTCTTAGGGAGAAAATTGGACGTTCCAGTGCTCCTTTCCCCAGTTATCTTCCCTGACATGTTCTCTCTCCTTGGAGTTCCCTGTCCCTCTCCGGGTGAAGGTGGACTCCCCCATAAGATGTCGGGCTGGGCTTCCATTGTGCCTAGTAGTTGAGTAAAAAGGGGCACGATTATTAGTCCCGTGTCGGATAGAAACAAAGGTATTTTTTTGCTTCCAGTTCTTCCAGTTGACTGGAAGCAAAGTTGCATCTTAGGAGGGGCAGCCTTCACCAGTTGACACTACCCCAGTGGGGGAATGGGTCATGTGTCTTTGGTTTTCGTTGTTCTGATTACTGTTTTCTGTGCAGTAAGAACCAGACTTTGTATGCCCCACACTCAAGAGTCTTTGAACCTTCCCTGGAAATAAACTCCCAATTCTTTTTTGAGAGAACTCATATCCTCCTTATGGCTTCTGTTTCCCAGTCAGCCATATTTAGTGAGCCTGTTACCTTGACTTTTTCTAATTTTCTCAAATTGTATTCATGTTGGCTGGGTTAGGAGAAGCCATATGCCTTTCCATCCAGAATAGGGAGTGTAGACACCCATGTCGCCCACATGCCATTCGGGAAGAGGTAGCTTGTGTGCTCCTTGTTGTACTAGAACCTTCCTTTGGCCCTGGTGTTGTCTCTTGTGGGATCCAAACATTTCTTTGCATCTTGTACCTTTCAGGCAAAGGGGAAATTTGAATGCTTTCTATTTTTTGCTCCTCTGGTTCTCTCTTGGCGAAACAGAGATCATCATGATGCTATATGCGTTTCTTGACACATACATGCATATAGGTCTATATGTGCAGATGAAATAACATCCCTTCCACATATAGAGAAAGTTGGAAGGGTTAGATGACTAGCTCTGCACTTTGGGGGTGCGTGGGGACTGTTACATGCAAAAATATATCTATATGTATTACTGTTCTTGGTAAGTCTTCAGGCTTAGAAGAATCATCAGAAGAATCATTGATAAATGGCCAGTTCTCACCACTTTTATTTGTCATTTGTACTGTACTTAATAAGCAGAATGACATCCTGGATGTTCACCACGGTCCCTGAACATGTGAAGTGTAGAGTGCTTGCCGATGAGCAGCCAAACTTAGGCATTCTGAATTTAGGGGCAGTATTCTCTGCTTGATTTTGCACAGGGTGAACCGTCCTTCTCTGGACTTCTTTACTGCAGTGTAGGGGAAAGGGGTTTCATGTGTTTTGGACAAATGATAGGAAATGGGTGAGAAGAATCTGTTTCTCTGGGACAGAACTAGGAACAAATGGCCATAAATACATCTCTACTGTATTTTTGCCATTTAATAATGAGAAAGGTTGTGAAATTAGGAGAATACCTTTGGAAGGTCTTTGCCCCTTCCTGAGAGGGTGGGAGGATTATTCTTGAGCCCCTTTTCTCTGGGTCAGGGGAATGGTGGCCCCGCGGCTCTGGCTCTGGTCAGGTGCTTTGCCTCCCCCGCCTCTTTGTCACTCCTTCTGGAACTGCTGTCACTCAGCAGTGAAGTCTTACTTTTTGACAGGCTTAGTGTGGAGACTCACCTCCCCAACAGGCTCTTTTGGGCTCTGAGAATTTGGGCCTTTAAGCACTTTTGTAGCAAGGAGGCTCTCTCCAGCTTGATTTCCTGAGTAAGGAGATGTGTTTATCCAGAGTTTGGTCTGCACTGGGCTTTAACTTCGCCTTGCAGTTAGTATTGGACTGTCTGGTGGGCATAATACCCATTGCCAGAAAGAGCTTTTGGCCTCATTTCCCTTTTTCTTTTTGAGTTTCTTTTAATTTTTTAGCTGTTTCAATTTTGTCAGTTTCTGTAATCAGCTTGATGGAGTTGTGTGTTTTTAGGGGTAGTATTAGTGAGCCTTGGAAAAATCAAGAGCTGAATACGTGCTGTGTGTGTTGGCATAGGCCCAGGAGAGTTACCTCATTTCCGGTGGTGGCACTTCCATGTCCTTCTTCAGCCATTCTCCTGCCTTTAGGAGTTTTCCTTGCTAAGCAGGGTGTTCCATACCGGGGCTGTGGAAGAAAACGTGGTGCAGGTTAGCCAGGAGGTTCCTGAGGTCACTGTCTAAAACTAGGCTCTTCTTGAGTTTAACTCTTTGAGTTGTGCTTTCTGTGTCACCAGGCTCCATAGAAATCAGCTTTTCCTCCTCCTCCCCAGTGTAAGGTGCTCTCTTGCAGTAAGCCAGGCTGTGTGGGTTCTCTTAACCACTTTCTTTTTTACATCTTTCTGTTAGAGCATCACTCTTTCACCCCTTTCATCTCTCATCCCCCAGTTTTTTGGGCAAGGTTGGGTGACCTCTTCCCCCTTGTCCTCTTGAAGACCTGACTTACCCTGCTTTTGGGAAATGTTGGGTTGCTGTGTCTCATTGTTCAGTGGATTCAGAACGTTGACATGTACACAGCACCCTCTCCTCAAGGTCAGGTTGGGTCAGCTTTTCCTTTTCAAAAGTGTAGCATCACTCTTACTTGCTCTTAGAGACATATTTATGTATCCTGCTCAGCTATGTTTTCTGTTTCTTTAGTTCTTAGGCCTTGGCCATTTTAGGCTTTCCCCTTAAAATAGCACGTTCTTTAGGGTCAGGTAGCAT
This sequence comes from Glis glis, assembly GCA_004027185.1. NCBI lineage: Eukaryota > Metazoa > Chordata > Mammalia > Rodentia > Gliridae > Glis > Glis glis. The sequence continues at coordinate 65,195 of PVJS01003685.1, read as the reverse complement.
TGGTTTAGCTCCCTATTTATGGTAGGTGTTGTCTCTGTGTCCTGGTGGGATGTAAATTCTTTCTGACTGATTTTGAGGTAGCCCATCTTCTGACTTAACATTCCCCCCCCCCCACTGTTCTCATTTGGGGCCATTCTTCATTATTTCTTAGTTTGGGGAATACCCCTTTGTGTGCAGTTGTACTTCTTTCTGATTTCCTTCTGGAAAAAGCAGTAGAAGGTGATTCTCATGTTCTCGTCTTTTCCTTCCATAGTTGTGCCAGTTGCCTTTTTTGTGGTGCCATCAAATGTGCCCTTTTGGGGAGAAGTAATTTTTATATCCATACTCCATTACCACAGCCATTCATTCAGGAGCCCTTTCCTGGGTGTCTATTATGTGCAGGAATCTGTGGGGGTTATGTGACTTTGCTTGAGACCATATTGGATCTCGTTAGTCTTTTAGTATGAATGACATTTCAGTGTGTCTTGTACTTGTCTTTAATAAAGTCTTGTACAATTTTTTTCTGAATTTTAATTTTTTAGATTGTAATCTTACAAAAATATAATAGTGTACTATTCTGTTGAGCTTTTCAGTTCTTCCCTGCAGGAGTGGGGGTGGTGAAGAGGGTGGAGGGTGTACTGGGAGAGGCATTGAACAGCTTTCCTCCAGACTGTGTGTGTGTGTGTGTGTGTGTGTGTGTGTATGTGTTTGTGCATGCGCACACAGATAAAAGTAAAGTCAACCTTAAAATGATTGTCTAGACATAACTTTTAGGTCTTTAGATGTGTGATTGTTGGAATGCTTATTAAACATTTGAACAGGAGCATTATATTAGGTATTGTATAGAACATAATGTTAAACATCCTTTCTATAGGAAGTGGTGGGAAACTATTTTTCTCTTCTGATTAACTGGTATGGTTTATCACATAGTAAGGACTATATGAGCTGCTGTTACATTTTTGCTGCCAGAAAGCATTATATGTAAATTTAATGTCTATAATCATGGTGACCATTCTTAGATTAGTTATCTGATACAATTATGACTGATTTTCTTTGACTTAATTCTTTATGCTTCTTAATGGTACTTTTTAAAAATAGACTCAGATTCTTTCTGGATGCAAGTTAGGTATAAATAATGATGATAACCATAAAAATTAATCCCAATGTGTGCTTTTTCTTTTCCTTCTAAATGAGATTACCCCTTCACAATGTACTTAGAAGCCAGTCTTGCTAGGGTTTCACTCCTGTGAAAACTCTTGTGTGTGACTGTTGTAGTATATGGTTGGCAGTATCCTTTTGTCTGTGAGAATGTGTGAGTGTTTCTGTGGTGCCAGGGATGTGTGTTTCTTTTGTGTTTCCATTATACTGATCATTTTCTATAGTGTTCTGTATCTTCTAGAATCTCTTACCTTGCCCTTTTTTTGATGTTCCAGATGACTTAAATCCTTTCTCTCTTTCCTCTCTTCAGCCTTTCCTTTTCCCCCTTTCTCACATAAAGAGGTTTCTTTTTTTTTTTTTTTGCGGTACCGGGGATTGAACCCAGGGGCGTTCTACCTCCACGCTACACCCCCGGCCCTATTTTTTATACTTTTTATTTTGAAACTGGGTCTCACGAAGTTGCGGAGGGCCTCACTAAGTAGAGAGAGAGAGAGAGAGAGAGAGAGAGAGAGCTGAGGCTGACCACGAACCCGGATCCTCCGGTCTCCGCCTCCCAAAGTACTGGGATTACAAGTGTGCGCCACCACGCCTGGCTATAAAGAGGTTTCTTTACTGCTCTTGTTGCTATTGTAAAAGAGTATTTGAGGATGTACTGTACTGTATTTGGAGACTTTCTGTCTTTCAGCAAAAAGGGGCTGCCTATCACCCCCTTTGTCCAGTGGACAGGTGTTGCTCCTCCTTGTTTCCCTAAGGATAGGTAGATGGGGTGGGATTTAGGTCCCAGCAAGGGATGGTAGTGGTATTTGTAACTAGAAATCATCTGGGGTGAAACACTGAGTCCTTCAGGCTTCTGGGTCTCCCCATGTAGGATTTTTGGAATTTATTTTTTTCTCCATTTAGCCAGCTTCTTTCTGTCTCTTTGGCACGATAACAGTACATTTCTCTGGGCACAGCCAATAAGTATAGTATGTTGTTGGAGCCTTCGCTTACAAGGAAGTGTGGGGTGTTCTCCTACTGTTCCTTTGCCTAGTCTAGTACTGTCTTTAGTCTTTGGTGTGTTTGAAGGTGAGAGTCAGAAGTGTTCTTGCTCTACTTCCTTGTCTGTATAACTTGAATAACAGGTGTATGGTCATTCACTCTTTTCCAGATTGTAGTGTGTGATCTGTCTTTTTATTTTTTATTTTTTGAATGCCTGGTGAGGTTCAAGATAAAGATTGATCAGGCACTATCAGATCCTTTTATTTTGTGCCATCCATGGATGCAGTGTCTGTCAGCCCTGTGCTTAAGCCAAACTGCTATTCTGTCATTAGAAAGTACTTGTATACATACAGATGGTTTGCCATCCTATGATATTTTTTGTCATGTAAGGAAAGCACATTTCTGTATATATTGACAGTGGACAGCAGTTCCTGACTTTTAATATGGTGGGACACAGTAAAGGGTTTTTTTTTTCTTCTTCTGCCATCAGTATGCTGGCTATATATTTCTAAGGTTGTATTGCATGCTTTGAACGCCATTGCTTGTAGAAGGTCATGGGCCTCCTTGTGTAAAGATTGGTAATGTTTCCTGAGCATATTTTTACCTCATTACCCTGGACTTAAAAGAAATATTATGTACCCCACTGCAAAGAGAGGCCAAGTGTCAGCCAGTGTCTCTCTTACTTCCCCTTTCACTCTTTTTTTTTTTTTTAAGAGGATTGCTCATTTACTCTCAGCTGATTGAAAAGCCTAAGATGGAAGGACTAGAAATTTCTAAAAACTGATTCTTCCACATTCACCCCAATAAGTTGCTCCTTCCTGACATAGTTGCATGTTCTCTTGTACATGAGTCCTTTGCTCATTTGGGAAAGTGTAGTCAACCCCCTTGCCCCCAATTTAGCCAGGCCTTTCAAATCAGGAAACAGATCCCTTCCTGAGACTGTTAGCTGAGGGTAACTTTGAGGGAGATGTGCTAGCTTGGGACTCTGTTCATCACTCTGCTGTCTGCAGTATGGTTTTCTGTGTAAAGTAACATGCCTTGAAAGAAATGTTTGGGGTTGAGCTCTTCACAGGCTTAAATATGGTAATGCCTGGAGACTGAGTGGCATTACTCTCACTCTTGCCTCTCCTCATGCCATCTAAAATACCTCCTCCACATTCTCTCTAAACAAACCCCAAACCACCACCGTACCCAAATCCCAAGCATAGCAAAACATCCCGAAGCCTGGCTCTGATTGCCCCTTCTGTACACTTCATTCACTAGCTTTGGACAGGTGCATAACTGGTATCTTTTATGTAGTCTTAATGGGGTTGACATGTGAAAGCCTTTTGGATGCAAAGCATCCATTCACTGAGTAGACCGTGCAGTATCTCTTCAACTTTTCCTTACCAGTTACCATCAGGTAACATCTGCAAATGAGTTATTCCCCCCTTATTCCCACTTAACCGTTAGAATGAATACTGGCAGTGGTATATTACTGTATCCCTACTTTCTGTTCAAAGGCTGTGAGAGGATGGGCCCTAACTTCCAGTGGTGACAATCCAGCCGGCCATGACTGACTTTCTCCATGTAGCCTACACATTATTGGAGTGGTCATTTACACTTCCAGCTAAATCTAGGATCTATGACAAGGGATCGACCACATGTGTAATTCTGTGTAATCTTTTACATTCAGCAAAATGTATCTGTGTTATGTTAGAATGATATGCAGATATATCCGAAATACTCTTTTAACTTAAAAAAATAAGTAAAAAGGAAGCCTTTGCTCTGATTTTTGAAAAACAGGTATTTTTTTTATCAGGGTTGATTTAGATTGACAATTGTCATTTCCAAATGTATATTAATACAATGAACAGTTTATCTCTTTAAAACATAGACTTGGTTTTAATCCGTTTCTGAACAGTCATTTCTGAGTATGTGTGTGCACCAGCGGTTTTCTAGGCACTTGGATATCAAACCGCTTGGGGCTAATGAGAAATTGGTACAAGGTATGAAATTATCAAACAGGAAGCAGAAAGATTCTGTAACAAAACAATTACCCATTTATGATTAAAACAATTTCAAAGTAAAGTTTGGATGTGTACATTCAGATACTCTAAGAAAAGGTGAAATGTTGATATGGTTACTATTTGACATCGGCATATATACATATTTGAAGAATCCTCCCCCAATTGGGGCATTTAGATGACAAATAAGTTGATGGAATTGGTTATTTTAAAATGTTAAGTGGTTTTTCTCTTTTAAAAAAGTAATTGAAATATAAAATAGCTCTTCTTAATGAAGAAAATGTAAACTTTGATGAAAGTTCAACAGAATAGACCATTTGAAAAGTAAAGATTCAAGATAAGGATTTTTTATTGCAAATCCACAAGGGGGTAGTGATGTTCTATCAAAGATATTTGTGGTGGAAATGTGAGATGATCTCTTTTAACATTTTAGATTCACAGATAAAGCTGGCATGTTTGCATTTTAACTTAATAAGATCTTCTTTTTAAAATGTTTATTGGCAAAATTGTTTATTGCTTAAATTAAAAAAGAATCCATTTTGGGCGAATGGCTATTTTAAGCTGTACCAATGGTGAGCAGAGAGAATGTCCTTGTAGTTTTGTGCTTTGGAGAGGTTACGAAGGATCTGAGGGTCACTGTTATTTTCTAAGAATGTAATAATCTTAAATTTCCTGGGAAACATTAGGAATCTAGGAATCAGTGCCTTAAATGTCCTGAATAAGAGGATTTTAGTAAATTGTGTCTAAACTTTACAGAAGTTTGTATTACTAGTTATATTTTCAGTTCTGCCAAGAGATGAAAAATGTGAATAATCCCACCACCAGCTGTTTTTAATAGTTCTAAATAAATCAAAAATTTATAATCTCTTATTATTAGTTTTATTACATCATTAGATAAAAGCCTTTTTTCCTCCCTCATGGAAAAATCCCAGCAGCATGCCCCTGTTCATTGAGTTCCACCCATTATATTCAGAATTACTTAAAGTCAGGTGTAGTGTAGCCATCCAGGCCATCTGGTCCTCTAACTATGTCATGCGCTCTTTTTTGAATGATATTCCACGTGGTGGGAGAATGATTTAAGATTGGGATGGGGATTATGTCCTACTTGTTTAGAGACACAACTGACTCTGTCTTTAAAAATATCGCTTCTAACATGAATAATGTGAAACAGTTATGTACATTAGAAGTTATGCTTGTTTGTGCCATGTATATTGTGTTTTTTTAATTTCTGGTTGAGGGAAAAGGTTTTTAATACAGTTTTTCTGTCCCCCTCCCATGTCCCTCATTCTGAGCAAGGAAGGGCTAGTTCTCTCACCTCCTTTATTAAATGACTTTGGTGATTTAACATTCCCAAAGATCCACATACTACTCTAAGCTCTACTGGGAGCTGAACTATGACGTCAGCATTTTCATTCATGAATTTGATGCTTCTGAATCTCCTTTCTTGTTTTGTATTCCTGAGCTGACTTCTGGCACATGCACAAATCAGTTTACCATCAGTCAGCCCATAAATCAACGATAAAAGGTAAAACAAAAGATAAGACACTGGAGGTATTTTGATAGTGCTGTAGTTGCTCATGCCGATTTGCATCAGTGCAGTTTGGATAAGGTTCCTGGCCAAACATTGAAATCTAAAAACAGTTTAATTATCTCATGATTTTGGGGACTGAACTGTGTTGTGAACATATTGACACAAAATTTTTGTTCTCCATGGAAGTTCACAGTGCTGCTATAGCTCCTTTTGTTATAAAGTAGCATTTCTTTTATCGTTGAATCTGTTCTACTTTATTTCAGAGGTTAGGCCTGGAGATTAAATTGCGCTCTATACAGATTACTTTTGAAATGAATTTGGATTTTTTTGGGGAGCATTCTGTTACTCTGGAAATAGTTTAAATAACTATTATTTGACACTTATGCCAGTTCCATAATAGTATCCCTTGTGTTGGAGTCAGATTTCATCCCCCCCTAGATTGTACACTTATGTGTCTGTGGACTCCAGCTTCTTCTCCAGGGAGGTTGCTGCTTGTAATTTAGTACTGCCTGAAGAAATCTTATTTGGAGTTTTTCTCTGTAGGGCCAAGTTGGAGGCTGGGCCTCTAGCCTCTGGGCATCTTTTGAGCCTCCTGTGGCTGATGAATGGTGAGCTGTAAAAAAGTTCATTTTCTCTGCCTTCTTGAGGGTTTGCTGACTTTCTGGATACTTAATTGCCAAGAACATTTAGAAATAAAATGTGTTGCATTTAGGAAGTACCATTTTTAGCTCAGTTACAATTCATGGTTAGAGTAGATGATTCTAAGTACCTTTGGATTGATACCCATCCTACTCTAACTCCCCTCTGGTGCTGGGCACCAGCAAATACCTGTTACTCTCTAGATGACTGTTGTTGTGTGTGTGTGTGTGTGTGTGTGTGTGTGTGTGTGTGTGTGTGTTGAACCCAGGGGCATTCTACCTCCAAGCTACACCTGGAGGTACCAGTACTGGGATTACAGGCGTGTACCACCATTGCTGGCTCGAGATGACTTTTCAAGCCTTGTGACAACTCATAGATACAGTCTCCTCCCATCTTTAAATGGAACTAGAGCTTTGTGTTCCCTTAGATTGAACTGAGTTGTCTGAGGGGCAATAGAGATGGAGTGGTCTGTGTGCTAGTTTTCTCCTTTAAGTAGATGCACTAAGAAAAGGAAAATAAAAGCAGTTTAGCCTGGAGATATATGCATTTGAATGAAGACTTGAATGACATTTGTTATTTTCCCTAAGAACTAAATACTTTGATATTATTTAAATATAGTCTATAGGAAGTAATCTACTTGTAAGTTAAATTGAAGGAAGAATATTTAATGGTAGAGGGTCTCTGTAAAACCTTTCTAATTTTCTTTTTTTTTGGGCGGTACCGGGGATTGAACCCAGGGGTGTTTTACCTCCGAGCTACACCCCCGGCCCTATTTTTTATCCTTTATTTTGAAACTTGGTCTCACGAAGTTGTGGAGGGCCTCACTAAGTAGCTGAGGCTGGCGGCAAACCCAGATCCTCTGGTCTCCACCTCTCAAGTACTGGGATTACAAGCGTGCGCCACCACGCCCAGCTAAAATCTTTCTAATTTTCAAAACTATACCTCTGTAGGATTTCTGAGGAGTTGCGGGCTGTGACGATTGTATTTCCCAGTGTTTGGAAGACTGCTGTAGCATCAGCATTGTCATTTTTGTCCTACTGTGGACCAAACAGTGATAGGTTTGACCATGAAGGTTTCCCAGAGCTTTTTGAACAAGCCCAGTTTGATTCCTGGCTAGTGCTCTTTTCTTTCTGTAGCTGGGAACGCGGGCCAGCAGAACAAGGACTCCAGGGAGCCGTGTGTTCTCTGCTGTCCTTGCTGCCACTCGTGTGGGCCAGGAGGTACAAGCCTTTCTCTCCTTGGCCTCCACATGTGCTCGTCCTCACCAGATCAGTCTTCTCTGTTCAGCGCCCTTGATCAGTCTTCTCTGTTCATCCCAGCATCTCCTGAGCTTGCCTTTCCTGGACGTCAGCGCTCATGGAATGAGTTTGTTGGTAATGCTTTTGAGGGGATTCATGTGTTGGGTAGAGGGTTGTCCTAGAAATGACCCCTGAAGTTCTTCCCATTTTGTCTTAAGCTAAGAAAGTGAAGTTGGATGTATGGAACTTCCTGTACTTTGCTGATATTCAGCTGTTCTGTGTAACTTTTTTTTTCCCTTTTGAGGTACTTGCTCCAGGTCAAGAATAAATACATAGTTTCAAGCCATGTAGGAGGAACTTGAACTACAGCCACTGAGGTTTCTCCTTTCTCGTGTACATAGAGGCCTAATTTCTTTTTACAACTTTCTGTGTATCACATTATGATTCTTTTTTTACTTTAAAAAATGCAAAAAAGCCAGGCGTGGTAACGCACACTTGTAATCCTAGTACTTGGGAGGCTGAGACAGGAGGATCACAGGTTTGCGGCCAGCCTCAGCAACTTGTGAGGCCCTCTGCAACTTAGTGAGACCCTGTTTCAAAATAAAGAATAAAAAATAGGGCTGGGGGTGTAGCTTGGAGGTAGAATGCCCCTAGTACCAAAAAATAAAAAAAGCTGCTAAGGGTTTTAAAGAAAATGCACAACACAAAAATGTTTAGTCTTCCTGGTTATTCCCTATGATAGATTTAAGGCTATTCAGATATGGATGAGAGTTCATAGTTTTGGAAAAATAGACTTAAATAATATATGATTACAGATGAAAGAGTATCTGCTAACCTCAGATGTTTTATGTTCAAGGTAGTATTTATGTTCATTTAGTTGTATTTTTTGGAGTTGATTAATATAACTGTTATTAAAATGTATCGATTGCCAGTAATTCAGTAAATAAAGACTCTTCCTATTAAGAAACTGGTGTGGATTGGGGAATTGCTGTGGGTCCACTATAATTGATCATATAGGATCTTCACTTGGACATCCTCCCTGGGCTACTATAGGCCTGGTGTTTGGGGAGGCTTTGAACATAATTCATTTTTGAAAGTTTCAATATTTAAAGCTACTGAGGGGCAAGTTAAAGTTCCTGGTGTTCTTGTAAACATTCCCTGTCTTGTCCTTTGCATTTCTGCCGTTATGAAATGTTCTGGCTGAATCATTTGCTTTGACAAAGATTCGATGGAGGTTTTTTCCTCATTTAGTTTTATTGATGGAGGCTGTTGTGCAAAAAGAAAGCTATAACTAGTAGAAAGGTGGTGAGTGGGTACTCAGAGCTTTTGAAGTACTTGCCTTTCTTCCTAGGGGTCCTCCAGAAATTGATCATAGATTACCTGACCAAATTTGAAGCCCAGAAATTTATTGCTGGTATTCTGGGAGGGAAGGAACATCAGTCTTTCTGTGCTGAATCTGATTATTCTAAATATGACCCATTGCTGCTTGTACCAGTGCTTTCTGATGCAAATGTGGTGATAGTGGCGACCTCTCTAACTGGGCTGAATATCCTTGACAGCTTTTATCTGTCCTCTCCAAGTATTTTTAGTCTCCCTTGCCTCTGTGGCTGTGTCTGGAGGAACTGAGGATGGATTTAGCTGCTCTGGTGCTGCTCCAAGTTGTGGCGGATGTGCTTTGCTTCCTTCTTCGCTGTCCTGCCACAGTACCGCCCTGACGAGGTTCCTTGCCCTTGGCATTTGATAAAGGGGCAGAGACAGGACTGTTTGTTCAATAAAAATAAAAAAGACATGATTTTCACAATGCTTTTAAAAATAAACAATGGTTAGTGGTGATGTTGTACAACTATGTGAAAGTATTTACTGCCACTAAATTGTATGCTCAAAAGTGGCTAAAATGGCAAATTTTATGTTGGGTATATTTTACCACTATTAAAAAAATAAAAACTTCAAATGGATTTGAAGCCTAATGAGAAAAGTAATTATAAAGTTATAAGAATGATTATATAGCAGTATTTTCATTATCCTAGGGTTGGAGATTGTGCCTTAAATAAATTATCAAAAATCACACACACACACACACACACACACACACACACAGTAAATAAATGATAATCAGGCTTTGAGATTTACATATACAGAAAGTGATTTTTAGTTGAGATTTTAATATTTGCTGTATTTATATTTGTAAAGAGGATTGGCTGGCTCATTCAGAAAAATCTGAGGTTTATAGTGGACACTTGGGAAGATAGGTTGTTTGGTGTTGATGCCAGAGAAGATAAGCCAGCTCTCCTTTAAATTGGAGCAGCTTGGGCTGCAAGGATCATAGCCACTCAGGTTAGGCCAAGTGGGGGCGGTTCGAGTCTGAGAAGAGCTGAAGCAGCCCCAGCCTCCAGGACAGATGCTGAAGTGCAGCGTGACAGCAACTGGCCCTGGAGCACCTGACCCGGACGTTCCCTCTAGGGACACCTTGGGCTGAGTTGGACTCTCCTCTGGGACACCTAGGTCCTGTCTGCTATACCCTCTGTCTGCTCCCTTCTGTTTCTCCTTGAGATGCGCTTTCTCCACTGGCTTCCTTGCTTCGGTTGCATGCAGGGGTGCTGTGCCATGGCCTCCATCATGGCTCCTGCATGTCCTGACTTTAGTTCCAGTGCTCACCACCATCTAAGTTGGACTGACTCCTCTTAGCCAGTTGCTTTGTTCCATAGGCCAGGTGTTCATCTCAGTGGAGATGGTTAGGATCAGTGGCCTGTTGATTTTTTTTTTTTTTGTGGTGGTAGTATTGGGGATTGACGGGGGGGCGGTTCTACGACTGAGCTATATCCCCAGCCCTATTTTATTTTTTATTTTGAAGCAGGGTCTCACTAAGTTACTGTGTGCTGGCCTCAAACCTATGATCTTCCTGTCTCAGCCTCCAGGTACTGGCATTACAGGTGTGCACCACCATGTGCAGCTCTGCTGATCATTTAGAGAAGTTAGGCTGAGGAGGGCACTGTAGCAGGAGGTCCTGGAACCTCAACTCTGTCTCCATCAAAATGCGGCATAAAAGAAAGGTACTGACTCCTAAAAGGGGTTCTTAATGTTCAGTTGCTATAGTGATTAAACTTTTTGCAGAGAAAATGTTCACTGTAGCTACAGATAGCAGGCCAACCGTCCTGACTCAGTCAGGTTGCATTTGTGTAGAATAAATCAGCAGTGGGTCTTATAACTGTCCCGAAGCTTATGCTTTGAATGGTGGCAAAGCAGGGATGTCAACGTTTGTGGTTTGTGTAGGCTTTGCCCTGTGGGGGTTCTCAGAGTTAGGCTGTTTAGGGGAATGTCAGCATCATTTGAGGTCTCACATTTCAGACATTTGGGCAGGCCTTTTCCCTTTGCCTGGTTATGGACCAGTAAACTTGAAAGGTCACTAAGAAAGGGCGACATTTCCCTCAGTGGGTATGGGGAAGAACGCGAATGCAGCCTGTAAGAGCCTGTGGCCACCTGTGTGCACCCTCATCCGGCTTGGCTTCTTCCGCCCTCCCTGCCTCTGAGCTCTAGTGTTTCATGATGTCTCATGACAGGAGGAGGAAGCAGAGTTATATAGGACAGGTGGAAGACTGAAAGAACAGTAGTTTGGAGGCACCATATAGAGGGCTGAGGGCCTGCACAACATTGAATCACCTGAGTTTACAGCGGTTTGGTAATTGATGTTTCCTAGTGATGACCTTTGAGTATATAGTATTCAGAAAAGCAGTGCTTAGTGTTATCGTCTGCTTAACAAAAAAGGACAGTATATAATGTTTTAAAGAAACATAACCATCTAAGTAGTTTTAGTAGTTAAAGGAATTTGATTCCTTTTTTAATAACAACTATATTAAGATATAACTCATATACCATAATATGTACCCTTTAAAAATTTAGTGGTTTTTAGAATATTTACACAGTTACGCAACTATCACCACTATTTAATTTCACAACATTTTCATCACTCCAAAAAGAAAATCTGTACCCATTAGCAGCCACTCCCCATTCTCCCCTCCCCCTAGGCAGTTACTAATCTTCTTTCTGCCTTTATGGATTCGCCTATTCTGGATATTTCATATAAATGGAATCATACAAGTATTTGTTTTTTTGTACATAGCTTATTTCCCTTGACACAACGTTTTCTTTTCTTTCTTTTTTTCAGGGCCTAGTACATGCTAGCACTGAGCTACACCCCTCAACCCATAAGTATGCTTTTTTTTTGTCTTGGAGGTTCTGGGGATTGAACCTAGGGCTCTGGCGTGCCAGGCAAGTGCTTCACCACAGAGCAACATCCCTAGCCCTGGCATAATGTTTTCAAGGTTCATTCATGCTGTAGCGTGTATATTACTTTATTCCTTTTATAGATGAATAATACTCTATTCAAAGGATGTACTAAATTTTGTATATCCATTCACCAGTTGGAGGACATTTGAGTTACCCCACTTTTTGGCTATTACAAAAACTTGCTGCTGTGTACATTAATGAATAAGATTTTGTGTAGACATATGTTTTCATTTGTCTTGGGTAAGATATGTAGGGGTGGAATTGATATGTTCCATGTTTACTCTAGTTTTAACTTTTCAAGGAACTGCCAAATTGTTTTTTAAAGTAGCTGCAGTGTGTTAAATTCCCACCAGCAATGTATGAGGATTCCAGTTTCTCCACATCCTTGCTGACACTTGTTACTGTTCATCTTTTTTATGGCCATTCTTGTGGGTGGAAAGTGGTGTGTCCTTGTGGTTTTGACTTGCATTTCCCTAATGACTAATGGTGAGCATCTGTTCATATGCTTACTGGCCATTTGTGTATCTGCTTTGGAAAAATGTCTGTTCAATTCCATTGCCATTATGAATTGAGTTGATGGGCTTTTTTTTTTTAGCTGTTGAATTATGAGTTCTTTATATATTCTGGATATGAGTCCCTTATCAGATGCATGATTTGCAAATGTTTTCTTTCATTTTGTGGGCTCCCTTTTCACTTTCTTGAGAGTGTCTGTTGAAGCACAGAAGTTTTAAATTTGATTAAGCCCCATTTATCCTTGTTTTTTTGGTCATTCTTGCTTATACTTTCGGTGTCATAATGAAGAAACCATTGCCTACTCCAAGGTCATGAAACTTTTACACTTTTTGTTTCTTTTTGGGGATACTGGGGATTGAACCTAGAGGTATTCTACCTCTGAGCTACACCTCCAGCCCTTTTTATTTTGAAATGGTCTCACTAGGTTGCTGAGGCTGTCCTCAAACCTGCAATCTTCCTATCTCAACCTCCCAAGTACTGGGATTACAGGCATGCACCACCATGCCTGGCTCTATCTTTTCTTCTAAGAGTTTTAAATCTTTCTTACATTTTTAGGTTTTGGATTCAGTTTTGAGTTAATTTTTGTATATGGTGTGAGGTAGGCTTTCAACTTCATTCTTCTTTGTGTAGATATCCAGTTGTGCCAGTACCATTTGTTGAAAAAGACCATTCTTTCCTCATTGAAGTATCTTGGTACCTTTGTTGAAAACCAATTGACTATAAATGTGTGGATTTATTTCTGAAATCTCATTTCTATTCAGTTGATCTGTATATGTCTATCCTTCTGCCAGTACCACATTGTCTTGGTTACTGTAGCTTTGTAACAGGTTTTGAAATAAGGCACTCTCAGGCCTTCAGCTGTTTTTTTTTTTTTTTGTATTGAGGATTAAACTCAGGGCTTCTCCCATGCTAGGCAAGCACTCTACCACAGAGATACATCCCCATTACTTTTCAAATTTCATTTTTTTATAGGGCCTTGCTAAATTGCCCAGGGTGGCCTCCAACTTGTGCTCTTGCCTCAGCCTTCCCAGTAGCTGCTATTACAGGTGTGCACTACTGGGCTTAGCTTCCAGTACTGTTCTTCTCTTTCAAGATTGTTTTGGCTATTCTAGGTCCCTGGCATTTCTATTTGAATATTAGGATCAGCTTGTCAATTTCTTTTTTTTTTTTTTTTTGCGGTACCGGGGATTGAACCCAGGGGTGTTCTACCTCCGCGCTACACCCCCGGCCCTATTTTTTTTATTCTTTTTATTTTGAAACCGGGTCTCACTAAGTTGCGGAGGGCCTCACTAAGTAGCTGAGGCTGGCTGCGAACCTGGGTCCTTCGGTCTCAGCCTCCCAAGTACCGGGATAACAAGTGTGTGCCACCACGCCCGGCTACTTACTGATTTTTAAACTTAGCTATTTTTATTTAGGTATACTCCTATAAAAACATCTAAAAATTTAGGCTTTTGATTATTTTCAGATAATTGTAAAACAGTTATTTCTTTGTGGACTTTCATGGTTGGCCACTTAGAAATGCAGTACTGGCAAATTGAGTAGTTTTTTTTTTGAACATTTTCTCTAGTCTTTGACATTAGGGTTCACTTCATTACATACTCAAATTAATCCAGAAGCCTGTAGGGACAAAAGTCTGTTGGGAGCAGGTGTGACTGTAACTGATTGAAGCTGTCGTAAGGTACTTGGAAGGACTGGGAAGACTTCTTGGAGGAGGTAGAATTTGACTTGGAATCATTGACAGGTGAACATGGTGGTTGGAGGAGAAATTCCAATAGAGGAAATAGAGCAAAGGCAAAGCTGGGAGAATGTAAAATGCGGTGGTGGATAAGCCTGGAAAAGTAGGCAGGGGTCGCAGGGGCCTGGAAAGCCCAACTGAAGAGTCTGGATTGTTTTTTTTTTAGTACTAGGGATTGAACCCAGGGCATTCTACCTCTGAGCTACACCCCCAGTCCTATTTTTCATTCTTTATTTTTATTTATTTATTTATTTGCGACACTGGGGATTGAACCCAGGAGCATTCTACCTCCGAGCTACACCCCAGCCCTATTTTTTATTTATTTTTTGAAACAGGGTCTCACTAAGTTGCCGAGGGCCTCACTAAGTAGCTGAGGTCGGCTGCGAACCTGCTATCCTCCTGTCTCAGTCTCCCAAGTACTGAGATTACAAGCGTGCGCCACCACGCCTAGCTTAGAGTCTGGATTTTATCGTCTGCTAGGGAAAGACTTTTAGAATTTTTTTTTCTTTTTAAGCAGAGGAGTGGAATTGATTGGATAAGTTGATTCTCCTTTAAGGTGCTAATAAGGGCCACCTGCTTACCTCTGCAGCTTCCCCACTCCACACATAGCTCAGCCACACATACATCATGTTTGGATTGTGACTGTGCTATCCCATGCTTCCTCATGGTCGTAGGTTTTGCACACTGCTGTTACCTTGACTTAGAAGGTGTCTCTTCCTTCAGAATGCAGGCACATGATTCACACAGGCGCTTGCTGACTCCCCGTGTCCTCTGGATTTCAGCTGAAATGAGACTTTCCAAGAAGCCTCCTTGTCCTTACCTCTCTGATATGATTGGGCGCCCTTCCTTTGCTCACAATGCACTCTATGGTTTCCTGGTCATAGCACCTTTTACTTCCTGTTGGAGTTGCTTGTCTGTTTCTCTTTCTCCCTCAATTGAGTGTTCATTTCTATAGGTCAACGACTTGAGTACTAAGTAAATGCTTGTTGTTGAATGAATGAATGGATGAGCAAATAGAAAGAACTGGAGTTGAGAGAAAATCACTGTGGCAAGAATTGTGTGTAGCATTAGGCTGAAGAAAGCTAGTGTGGCTGAGTTGTGAGAGAGTTCTGTAACTGATTGAATGTGGGTCTTGGAGGAAGGTGACGCCTAGATTTTGAACCACAATAATACGAGTTTGGTGGGGCCAAACCTGAGATAGGGAATACAGGAGAGATGTTTTGGCAGACTAGATGTAAAAGTACCTTTAAATGTGCCATATACAACATGACATTGGAAATGTGGGTCAGAGATCAGGGAGTCATTTGTAGCAACCTGTTTTGTTTTAATTTGTACTTTTAGGGGGCAAGGGAACCTTAGTGCTGAAGCCTATGGAGGTCAGCCTCCGGGGCACAGGGCAGAGTGGAAAGGGCAGTGAGTCCATCTGGAGGGGCAAACACCATGCCATGGTGGGAGTGTAAGCTTCATGAAAGCAATGAGATCCCTGTTTGGGCTCATTGCTGCATCACTGAGCCTAGAACAAAGCCTTGTCGTTGAATGAATGAATGAACCCATCAATTCAAAAGAATTAGGAGAAGGCTTCACAGTGAATGAGATGACTATGGGAGAAGACAAGAGGCTCGAGGGCACAAATGTAGTGAATGCTTCAATGTAAATGTGACCAGGGGAAGAGGATAAGTAGAGGCTGAGGAAGAATGGGCAGAGAGTTAATTGAACAAGAAGAATGTAAAGTCAGGAATGCTAAGTATAGAGGGTTGAAAGGTCATCAGTTGTAAAGCTGCAGAGAGTTTGAGTAGACTGAAGTCTAAGAAATAGAAATAGTTTTGTCAGTTTAACAATGAGTTGAGAGAATAAAGTAGTAGAGATAGCCTAGGTGATTCTTTCAAGAATTTTGGTGGTATAGAATAATGAAATGATTGATCAAGTTGAGGAAGGAAATCACTGGGGCCTGGTGGGCTGTGTATTAGTTACCTACTGCTGCTGTAACAAATGACCTCAAGCTTAGTGGCTTACAACAGCACATGTCTATTGTCTCAGAATTTAGAAAGGTGTGGCCACGTTTACAGCCTGAGGGCCCCACTAGCAGCAGTCAAGGTGTCCAAGATGAGGGAAAGGGCTGGGTTTTGGTGGGAAGGCTCAACTGGGGAAGGATCTGCTTCCAAGCTCCCAGGGTCATCTTTTTGTTTGTTTTTGTGGTACTAGGGGTTGAAACCAGGGGCATTCTACCTCTTAGCTATACTCCCAGCCCTATTTTTAAAATTTTTTTGTTTGGAAACAGGGTCTCACTAGGTTGCTGAGAGCCTTGCTAACTTCCTGAGGCTGGCTTCAAACCTGCTATCCTCCTGTCTCAGCCTCCCAAGTACTGGGATTAAAGATGACCATTCCTAGGGTCATCTGAAGGGGTCACTTCTTCATGGGTGACCCATGAGGTCCCACTCTTCTCTGGCTGTTGGTGAGAGGCTGCCCTCACTTTCTGCCATGTGGGCCTCTCTCACATGACAGCTTGACTCATTAGCGCCAGCGAGGGAGAGTCAGTTAACAAGACAAGTCTCTGTCGTCCAGTCTCAGAATTCACAGCCTATCTCATCACCTTTGCTACCTCTGGCTGGTCAGAAGCAGGTCACTAGGTCCAGCCAGACTCAGGGGCAGGGGACTGCACTAGGTGTTAACATCAGGTTGGGGATCAAGGCAGGCACATCATGAGGTTTGTCCACCGCACTAGAGAGGGACAGTGGGACCAGGAGGCAGTGGTGCAGTTCTTCAGATGGAAGTCCTATCGGATGCAGATGGAAGGAGGGGAGCTCTCAGAGAGGGAAATTTTGGGAGTGAAGAAGTTCCAGCCACATCATGTGGTGACCCTTCTCAGGCAGCCTTCTGGCCTTCTCCCTTCATCCCCAAACAAAGGGCACAGGAGCCTTTTCATGTCCTCTCTCTTGTTAGACAAATAATGTTCTAACTTGTAACTGCTGTTCATAAACCCATTCAGCTGGCAAAGTAGAATTACTCACCAGAAAGTTCCTGGTCATTTGAGGTTATCTGCCCTGCTTGCCTTATGATTTTGTCCAGGATGAAGTGAGGTGATCCATACGAAAGTATTCTATATAAAGTGATACACAAGACGGGCATTGTGGCGCATGCTTGTAATCCCAGTACTTGGGAGGCTGAGACAGGAGGATCACAGGTTTGAAGCTAGCCTCAGCGACTTAGTGAGACCCTGTTCCAAAATTAAAAAAAAAATAAAATAGGGCTGGGGGTGTAGCTCAGGGGTAGAATGCCTCTGGGTTCCATTCCCAGTACCCCCCCAAAAGTGATATGCAAACAAAAGGTATTTAGTAACTATTATTTCTCCCTATGACAAGTAGTTTACATAAAATTTAACTTATGTTTTCCTTGTTAATGTGCGTTCGTTGTGTTGTAGATAAGTTATTGAACTGGGCTTTATTTAATACTGTGATATTTTTAGGGCCTTTTGAGCGGAGTGTTTGCTTTTATGATAAACGATCCCAAACTGCTGGCACTTTCAAGTCCTCGTGTCCAATTTTTTTTTTTTTTTTTTTGCGGTACCGGGGATTGAACCCAGGGGCGTTCTACCTCCGTGCTACGCCCCCAGCCCTATTTTTTATACTTTATTTTGAGACCGGGTCTCACGAAGTTGCCGAGGGCCTCACTAAGTAGAGAGAGAAAGAGAGAGACAGGGAGAGAGAGAGAGAGAGAGAGAGAGAGAGAGACAGGGAGAGACAGGGAGAGAGAGAGAGAGACCTGAGGCTGGCCACGAACACGGATCTGCCTCCCAAAGTACTGGGATTACAAGCGTGTGCCACCACGCCCGGCCTCGTGTCCAATTTTTATTGTTTAAAAGAAAATCTCCTTGCTGTCCCTTGTCACTCTTTTGCTTTTGCTTGTGTGTCAGTTTTTAGCTCTCTTTCTTCCCTTTCTGATTTGTTGCCTCTGATCTCTGGGCTTGGCAACCTGATAATTAAGCTTGTTAGAACTGGGAGTAGTTTAATAGTAACCAAGATAGGAATGTGGGTCGGAGAGTCTCTTCTTACAGTAAAGTAGGTGAGCTGGTGTGCGTGGACTCTGTAAAAATCTCTTTTGGCCTTTGGAGTGTGTCTTGGCTTCCTTCCTAGTTCCGACTGTGTTCGGATTGAGTGAGGCTCCCACACAGCTGAGTTCCATTCAGGGGAGCACGGCTTCCATTTTCTTAGCGTACGCCTCATTGCTCTGTTATGAGAAACAGTGTCATGCTCTCCTTTAGTTTGGATGAGGTTTTAGTTTTTTGGGCAGTAGTGATAGGTGATAGGTAGTCTGGTTCATGGGCCAAAAAAATGTTTGAGAAGCCCAGAAAATCTTTAGACAAGATCAACATCCAGTGTGCACAGCAGCCTTCCGTTCCGCTGCCACCTTTTGCTTAGGATGCCCACCGCCCAGCCTAGATGACCGGATGCCTGTGCTGTTTCTCAGTGTGTTCATTTGCTTTATCTTTCTGTCAGAGCTACCTGTTCACCTTTTCTACCCTAACTTTTGTGTACTTTTTTGTGGAGAAGTGTTTCTGTGTTCCTAGGGAGCGAACTGTGTGTTCTTGTAAAGCAGCCCTGGCGCAGTGCAGGGAGCCTTAGTCCTGGCCCGGGGCACGTGTCCCAACCGTGGCTTGGCGTCCCCTTTTCTAGAGTAGGCCTAATGTCTGCTTCCAGCTTTGAGGATGAAAATTAGATTTTACATAAGAAAATGCTTGTTAGATGTGCATAATATCAGATAGAAGGCCTAGTTTGTTGGGTTGATTCTGCTGATATTTTATCTGTATATCTCTGAAGAGTTAAAGAATTGTTGTCATTAGTCCTAATAATGATAAGCATTACTAGAACAATATACTTTTAAATCTTGTATAGTTTTCCCCCTGAATATATTCTACTGGAATATGTATATTTTTGCAGATGGGGACATTGACTAAGTGATCTTTGATTATTGTCAGTCTGGTGGGTTCACTGGCTTTCCTAGCCAAATTAAATTTGTTAACATTTTAGGGCCGGGCGTGGTGGCGCACACTTGTAATCCTAGTACTTGGGAGGCAGAGACCGGAGGATCCAGGTTCGCGGCCAGCCTCAGCTACTTAATGGGGCCCTCCTCAACTTCGTGAGACCTGGTTTCAAAATAAAGTATAAAAAATAGGGCTGGGGGTGTAGCTCGGAAGTAAAACACCCCTGGGCTCAATCCCTGGTACTGCAAAAAAAAAAAAATTGTTAACATTTTAATGATATAGTGATTCATATCTGGAAAGGTTTTTTAAAAATTCTGAAATCACTTTAAATACACTTTACATGAGTTTCTGGTAATAGTGGATCAATTAATCTGATTTCTTAGGCCATAAATCAAGCTTGATATATTCTAGAACTAGTTCCTATAAGCTGCTTAGACCCACAACTATTTTGTGGTCTGTTTACTTGTTTGCTTTTGAATTCAACTCTAGGTGTTGAACTCAGTTTGAGAGCCTGGAAAGGTCTGTGCCCCAGTTTCCTTAGAGGTTCCCATTTCACTGTTTTGTTTCTCCTGCCCCAGGAGGAGGAGACACTACCGACCAGACTTTCCCTTTTAATGCAAGTGTATGCCTTAATTTTGTCTCTATCCCACAGGGATGCTGTGAGGGTTATTATGGTATATTTTAAACTTCTTAAAAAGAGGTAATATGTGAGCACAGAAAATTTTTGTACTGTATTACACACACACACACACACACACACACACACACCATTAACCTTTTGTGGTTCAGAAAAAGTATAAAGCTGCTTGTGTTTAGGGTATGTGTTGGTTATTCAGTCTCAGATATTATTGACCTGATTTTATGGAGTGTCCCCAAAGCATGTCTTCTTTTTTTTGTACTAGGAATTGAACCAGGGGCATTATACTTCTGAGCTACACCCCCAGCCCTTTTTAAAATTTTTTGTTTTGAAACAGGGTCTCTCTATGTTGCTGTAAGTCTCAGTATGTTGCTGAGACTGTCCTCCAACCTGTAATCCTCCTGTCTTAGTCTCTTAGGTACTAGGATTACAGGCATGTGCCACCACGCCTGGCTCAAAGCATGTCTTTTTTTTTTTTTTTTTGCGGTACCGGGGATTGAACCCAGGAGCGTTCTACCGCCGAGCTATACCCCCGGCCCTGTTTTTTATCCTTTATTTTGAAACCAGTTCTCTCACGAAGTTGCGGACGTCCTCACTAAGTAGCTGAGGCAGGCCATGAACCTGGATCCTCTGGTCTCTGCCTCCCAAGTACTGGGATTACAAGCGTGTGCCACCACGCCCGGCTCAAAGCATGTCTTTTGACAGACCTTGTCCTTTAAAAAAAAAAATTAGTAGGCATGTGCTATAGCCAAAACATTTAGCATTAGCTGTTAGTATATGGCTGTTATCTTATTGGATGTCTAAAGTAGCTTTAGTCATATTACCTGATTTGAAGGAATAAAGGGATATGGTTCTTTCTAAAAAATACCCACAGCATTGCTAGACCAAGACCCCATGGCTGCTGTGTCTTGCCGTCAGTCATTTGCTCCTAGCTCAGTGGCAGGAGCACAGAGACACAACCTCAGAGCGATTGTCCAGGGGACCAGAGGATAGGAGGAAGCATAAGGCAGCATTAGTAGAGGACGAGCGGTGCTTAAAAGAGACAGAGGCCTTCATTGAATCCAGGGCAGAGGATGAGGCTAATCTTTTTCCTTTCCATAAACTTGTGGGAATGCTATTCATTCATAAATTCAACAAATATTTGAGCTTCTATTATGTGCTACACATTGAATCAAGTACTGGAGATACTGGAATGAACAAGTCAGACATCCTTTCCAGGATGTGGCCTTGATACAATCTCATTTTGAGTATGTTAGAAAAATATTTATCAGAGAATAAAAACTAGGTTGGTTTTAGATGAATAGCTTTAGGGATTAAAGGTGGAGTTGTGAGCCGGGCATGGTGGCACACACTTGTAATCCTAGTACTTGTGAGGCTGAGACAGGAGGATCGCAGGTTCAAGGACAGCCTCAGCAATTTAGTGAGGCTCTCAGCAACCTAGTGAGACCCTATTTCCAAATAAATAAAATCAGTTTGGGGTGTAGCTTGTAGGTAGAATGCCTCTGGGTTCAATTCCCAGTACCACACACACACACACACACACACAAAAGATGGAGTTGTAGGTTGGCACAAGACATTTCTGAAAGGAGTGGCTTTTCTGTAATTAAAAGACAATTTACTGACAGAGTTGTACAGAGACTCCTAGCTCTTCCTGAGCACTTCCCAGCCTCCCTTGCATTAGGGATGGCTTTGTGGCTTTGTGGATTGAGGGCAGAAAAGTGTGCCACTTCCTGGCCTGGCCCCTAAAGCCTCTGGGCACATGTATGTGCCCTTTCCTTACCTGGCTCAGTGCAGAGGAGTCCGGTGACCTAGGAAGTCCCCAGACACTAAATGGAAGGGGCACGGGTGCCAGACCATTGCTTGGAGGAGAGCTGACTGTTGACTGGGATACCTGTTTTGAACTTTACATGAGCTAGAAGTAAATATTTATAGTATTTGAACCATCATACACTTTGTCCTACAAATTAGCCTGCCTAACTGATCTAGATACCAAGCCTAGAATGCTGCATGAAGCTGGTGAGTTTAGTGAGGGGGCTAAGAATTTCAGACACTGCTTTAATTTGATTATATGTAATGCTGTATGCAGTGGGCATAGATTTCAAGAATCAATCTAAGTCATGATAGAATAAGTGACACAGAAGTTTAATGTATCACTTCTAATTGGTACAGTGGTTTATTGCACTCAATATGGCCTCTCTCCATCTTTGATTTAATAAGCTATGTGGATCTTCAGTTAGCTTTAAAGGTACTCTGTGGAGATTTAAACATCCTCAGTCCTTATTTCAAAGAACTGTAAATACAGTTTTCATCATGCTACTTCTCTGTTCCAAAGCCTGTTATCACTTCTTATTATAGAGCATTTGTTTCATTAATCTGTCAGCCACAAACTGTGTACATACACGTAATGAAAGTGCCTATGTGTAACATCCTGACCTAGGATGTCTCCGAAGAGAGACAAAATGAATAAAACATAGTCTGTGCCTTCAAAGAGTTTGTGCTTGGTACACTGATGGTTACTGCGTTTCCACACTCTGCCATCTGGCCCTCATTTTAACCTTTAATAAGCCATGCATTATTTTTTCATTATTTTTTTCAGTATTGTCTCACCTAGATAACATACTTTGTGAAAGCTGGGAATGTATTTTACAGAGCTCTGCATTTCTACTGTTGGGTACTTGTAGCAGATACTGGGCACTAAATTGAGTAACTATCTCTAGTTTCTCTTATTGATCTTGCTTAAATATTCTGGCATAGTTTTGTGTTATAGTCTGTATTAACAGACAGAAGTAGTTTTTTTATCTGTTAGGAATTTATAGAATTGTGCAGTTGAATGTCAGGACAGGAAGGAGCTTTTTTATTTTGTTTGTTTATTTTTTTGGTACTAGGGATTGAACCTAGGGGCATTCTACCTCTGAGCTACACCCCCAGCCCTATTTTATTATTTTATTTTGAAACAGGGTCTCACTAAATTGCGGAGGGCTTCACAAAGTTGCTGAGGCTGTCCTCGAACCTGTGATCCTCCTGTCTCAGCCTTCCAAGTGCTGGGATTACAAGTGTGGTGGCAGGATCTTTTTTAGATCACTTATCTAATTCGCCATTTTTTTTAGGTTGATCTTCTGGTTTCTGACACTCTGGGTGTGGCCGTGAATCACGACATTGGTGTCACCTGGGGCTTGTTAGAGGCAGACTCTCAGGCCCCACTCAGACTTGTGAATCAGAACCCACATTTAAACAAGATCCTCTGGTGACCTGCATGTGCGTGAAGTCACCATTTCATTTCACTCTTGAAGAAACCAGGAAAGTCAGGCAGTTGCGCAGAGCCACACACTGTTTATTTCACACCTTGGGATCACTAGAGAACTTTTAAAAAATACTGATGCCTGGGTCCTCTCCCCAGACAGTCTGCCCTCATTGGTCAGGACTGCAGCCTGGGCTTCAGATTTTTAAAAAGTCCCCCTAGATGATCAGCGAGGCTGAGAACAGCTGATTTGGCTAATGGTGGAACTCAGGCTCCTTGATGCTCTAATCAAGCATGCCCTTCACTCCACCAAGGATGTACATTCAGGAACAAACTAAAAATCCTACCGAGTTTTTTTTTACAGTAACGTACCACTCTATTTTATTTCCTTTTTAGTATTCACCCCAACCAGAAAGCATCCTACTTATGCCTGCCTTGCCCCTCTAAGGAGGGCATGACCTCGCCTGTCTTGTTCACAGCTGGATCCCAGCTCCCTCAACAGTGTCTGGCATGTGGCAGGTGCTCTTTTATATTTGTAGACCAAATGGAAGGAGTTATAATAAGGAGGGGCGTGACGTGTTCTGTGGGAGGGAAGCTCAGGTTGTTTTAGAGGCGTCCGCAGGGCTGCCTGACCCTGGGGCCAGGGGCTTCCTGACGGACAGTGGTCTGGGCGAACTGAGGAAGGCAGCAGGATGTCTGCAGCTTAGAGAGGGTGTGAACCACACCTGTCTGACTTGAAGGCCTGGGCTTTTCCACTCTGCCGTGTTGTCCTGAGAGGTCCAAGCTTCTCAGCAGGGAGTGGGAGAACTGGGAAGGACCCTTCCAGCCCTGCAGATGCTTGGGACTGGTGCCCCTACCTCTGTGGCTGAGCCACTGCGGTATTGTAGACGGGCATCTAGAGATGTCCCCGTGTGTAGTCCTGGGAGGGTTCCTTGCACAGTGCCTGGCACAGGAGTATCTAACTAGAGGTAGCCATTTCTTATCCATGTTTTCTTATGCTTTGGCTTATTTGCTTGGAAAGCCTTGAGTTATTAAGGTTAGAATGACATACTAGATTTCACTCTCAACTTATGTGAGTTCTTAGTTAAATTAACTATTTTTTTTTTTCGGTACCGGGGATTGAACGCAGGGGCGTTCTACCTCCGTGCTACGCCCCCGGCCCTATTTTTTTATACTTTATTTTGAAACCGGGTCTCACGAAGTTGCGGAGGGCCTAAGTAGAGAGAGAGAGAGAGAGAGAGAGAGAGAGAG
This sequence comes from Glis glis, assembly GCA_004027185.1. Lineage (NCBI taxonomy): Eukaryota > Metazoa > Chordata > Mammalia > Rodentia > Gliridae > Glis > Glis glis. The sequence goes on along the minus strand of PVJS01003685.1, from coordinate 41,030 downwards.
AGAGAGACAAGGAGAGAGAGAGAGAGAGAGAGAGCTGAGGCTGGCCGCGAACCCGGATCCTCCGGTCTCCGCCTCCCAAAGTACTGGGATTACAAGCGTGCGCCACCACGCCCGGCCTTAAATTAACTATTAAGACTTTATTATGCCATTGCTATGGAGAAAAGCATGGTTAGTTTTTGTCCACATTTCTGTTACGTATTTTATTTTCATTTTTATTTCCTGTTGGTTATTTGGAATATTTTACCACTCATTTACTTATCACCAGACTTTGAAGTTGGTTGTGGAAATCCTTTTTCATAACGCCATTTATTAGTATGTCCCAGCAAACATAACTATTGATTTAAGACCATTGTTAAGATGTCTAAAAAGTGGTCATCTTAAGCCATGTGATTTTGGTGGTGGGAAGCCAGGAAATGTTAAACCTTGAGTGTGAGATATTCTTTGTTTTTGTTTTTTGGTATTGTGACATTCTACCTCCAAGCTACACTCCCAGCCCTATTTTATTTTAATTTGAAACAGGGTCTCTGCTAGGTTGATGAGAGTCTCACTCACTACCTGCTGAGGTTGTTCTTGAACCTGCGATCCTCCTGTCTCAGCCTCCCAAGTACTGGGATTACAAGCGTGCACCACCACGCCTGGCTAAGACATTCATTTTAACACCACAGTACCTCAAGTTTCAGTTCAGAAGCTGCACGAAGGTCAGACGGAGGTCAGATATTGCCTCCACGTGGTCAGTAGGCTGTGGCCGGAGACACTGGTGGGCGTCAGAGGAAGTCGGCGTTCCGCTGGCTTCGTTCACATGGGCCTCTTTGCATAACGTGCGGCCATTCTGCCCTCACGGCCACTGGTAGAAATGAACATCTGAGGAGACTCGTAATTGATGGGAGAATCCTCGGATCAGATGCTGCCACTGGTTGTTATTGTAGACATTGTCATAGGTATTGTCCACATTGATCAAATGAAATGCAGAGGGGCAGAAAAAGTTCTAGAGTAAGAATTTCTCAGAAACAAAAAAGCAAGAATTAAGGAGCTGATGGGTATCCGGGTACCTAGGAGTTATATTATGGGGAAAGACTTATTATATGGACCCTGAAAATAATAAGAGAGAGGAAAATTAAAAATTCATGGAAGTCAAGTTTAGTCAGGTTTTAACACTCTTTTTGGCATTAAAAATTCAGGTGATCAGTTCTTAGAAAATGTTAAGATTGTTGGAGATTATCCTTATGAACATAGTAGCAATCACATTTTGTATTTGCATGGTCCTTTTGAATCTGAGGCACTTTGGTATGTGTTGTTTCATTTGCTTCCCTCCTGCTCCTCCAGATGGGAGAGAAGTGTCATCTTGCTGTTCTTTGATGAAGTAGCACAGGGAGCAGTTCAGTTACTTTCTCAAGCACAGCTAGTAAGTGGTAGAGCTCAGCTCTTTGTATTTTTAAATATAAAATGTAAAAGGTGGTTGTTGAACTTGTAAACTGTCTTTGGTTTTCTAATATAAATATGTAATTTATAACGTAGGATAAATAATCAAAAATTTTACTACCACAACCAAACAAAAAAGTTATGAGGACTGAAAATAATTTGCTGGCAAGATCCAAAGAAAATTTTCTTTTTTAAAAAAATTACCATTGTGTAAGTTTTTATATGACAACTTTACTTTTATTTGAATGAAGTAGCCTGAGAACAGGGACCTTGTTTCCTGACTTCCTCCTGATTATTCCATCTGCCATACTGCTATTTGGCACTCAGTAGATTCTTTTATATGAGTTGGGTGCTTGGGTGTATTGCTGGGAAATGGTTAATGTTGTTGATATTGACTGACTACAAAATGAATATGACATTGGTTGTTCTTTGTAAAAATTTACTATATGTAAAGCACATGTGTCCCATTTTTTTTTTTAAATTCAGAAGTATTACATGTTCACAAGCATAGATCTTTCTTCACACAGACATCTTAAGTTTTCTCTTTTGTGGAATTGGGGACCAAGCCCGGAGCCCCGAGCAGTTAGGCAAGTGCTTTGTACTGAACTGCATTCCTAGCCCTTTTTGTTTTATTTTGAGACAGGGTCTTGCTAAAGTTGCACAGGCTATCCTTGAACTTCTCATCCTTCTGCCTCAGCCTCCTGACCAGCTGTGGTTACAGGTGCTTGCCACCACTCTGGGCTACATCTTAAGCTTTGAAACCATCTTAAGCATATAGCACAAAGAACTCCCATCCCCAACATTTGTTGTCAGTATTTTTGTCCCTCCTTTATTATATATTTTTTAAAAACAACATTTTGCATAACTACAGAATAGCAATCAAAGTCAGAAAATTAGCATTTCTACCCTCTAATTCCTATTTCAGTTTTGCCTGTTGACCCAGCAGCGACCTTTGTAAAAATAAAAAGTCTACTCAGAACCTTGGGATCCATTTGGTTGTCTCTTTGGTCTCCTTTAATTCCCAGTCCTTTTTGACTTTTGTGACCTTGACACTCTTGAAGATTGCAGGCCAGTTATTTTGTGGAATGCTCCTCATTTTGGATTTATCTGATGTTTCCTCATGATTAGATTCAGGTTTTGCATCTTTGGCAGGAATATCACAGAAGAGCCAGAATATATCTTTTTCAAAGATTAGTTTTACATTTTATTTTCTGTTTCCTTAGAGCGTTTCCCAAAGTGTATTCTGCGGAACTAGCACCTACTGTGTTCTCAACACCGTGCCACCTATAGAAGGTAGGATTCGAAAAGCTTTTGACTTACAGGAAGGGGTGGGCGTGGCAGTAAGAGTGACTCTTCCACCATAGGGCAGTGACTCAGCCTTTGACCAGGACTTGGAAGCCTGGATTCTGCCTCTAGCTGCTGTGTGATCTTAGATGAGTTACTTAATCCTTCTGGGGTAGCAGAATACTCCCATAAAGTTTCTGTGAGGATTCCAAAGGCAATGGATTCAATCACACAGAACAGTCAAAGCAATCTGCTAATGTGGGATATTAATAGAACAGTTCTATAATTCTAGAGTCTAGTTTCAGGGACAGAGAGTAGGAGCAGTGGGCATTGTGGGACAAGCCACAGGTCATGTTTGAATCCCAGTTGAGCCACTTGGAGCTGTGGATCCTGGGCAAATTAATCTTAACCTCAGGTTCCTCACCTGTATGGTGGGAGTAGTTAAACTTTTATGTTTTATGAAGATTAAATGAGAGAGCACAACGTAAAGTCCTTTCTGGGTGCTTGGTATATTAGAATCTCACAAATGTTACCCCCCAATCAGTACTAGAAGATAGATTTACTTGATCGCATGTAGTTAGTTGGAACTGAATGAAATAAAGCAGGAATGGATGCTTCCAAACCCAAATTGAAGTGCTGGATTGCAGGGCTTCCATGCCCGTACTTTATCTGTCCCCCCATATTTTTGATTGAAAATGTAAATGCAGATAAACATAAAGGTAAATCTGAAAAAAAAAACAACCCTAAAAATGGGAAGGATAAGAGGCAATGGCCATACATTGTATGAAGAGAGGTTGTTATATAGCAAAGCTGGTTTTGTTTCTCTACTTTAAAAATTACTATTTTTAATCTTTAAAAAATATTTTGGGTAATTATAACTGGGTTTGTTCATTTTAGAGACTTTCTTTGGAAAAGAATAAGGCAGGCCCTGATCAATGCTTGGCACATAGTGCTTAATTAATATTTATTTTGGATGGGTAGTGATTTGGAGGTCTTAGGGTAGTCATGGCAGTGTTTGCTGCTGTGAGCACTGTGCTGACTTGAATGTAACAATATGTGCTTTTGTTTTTCTGAACCAGTTCCTATCCTACTAATTAAATCTAAGCACATAATAATTAGAGCTAAACAGAAAATTGTAGAGCTTCCTTTTAATTTTACCACTCCAAGGTGTTGATCAAATATATTCCCAATAAGATTTAGCAGTTGGATACACTGTTACACCAACTTAGTTTGAACAGTTCAGTCTGGAGGTTGAGAGATTAATCATAATCAACTTGATTAAGTGTTCATCATTCATAGAACCAAAATTATTTATTTTTTATTAATTGTGAATCAAAAGAAAATGGATGTATCATTTTCTAGTTTAAAGTTAATATAGTTATAATTTACCTTGTAGAAGTCACAGCATATCCCAAGGAACAGGTCAAACACCATGTCTCAAGGAACAGGTTAGATAAAGAATTTGGCAACGTGAATCTCAATTTTTAGAAGCAAAACTGAAGGCAAGAATTCTGCTTTTTGTCTCGTTAACTAAGTGAATGAGCATTTTTTTTTTTACATTTTAGAAAGATTTAGTTAAATTATAGTATGCCTCCAAAATTACCGTTTGGAAAATATTTGAAGGTTGACTTAGAAAGATGGTTCATTCTCTAGAATTATAGCTGTCAGCCAAGCAAATCATCTGTCAATTTCAAGAGCTTCACTAGTTATGTTTTTATTGTGAAATAGGTTAGAAATTTATTTTGTAAAGTCATATATCATATGTGCATATTTTGCTAGATAATGATAATGAAATGGTTTACTGTCGTTTAGTTGACACTCCCATTCTGCAGTGTCAGAGTTTAACTATTTGGATGGAATACTGAGATGCAGTTGAAACCAGTGCATACTTTAATGTTACTGTTAACTCAAGATACTGTTATTAGGATTTAAAAACTGGCACATGTATTTAATTATTTAGTCATTTATAGTTACTCTAAAAACACTAAACAGCTTTTAATTAAAAGCACATTTTTTATGCAGTATTACCATGTGAACAATTCTTTTCCAGTATAAAAGCAGAGTTTCTCTGTAATCACATTATAACCAGAAACACCAAAATTTAAAAGTGTGAGCTTTAACATTTTGCCTTTTTGAGTTCCTGATAACTCTACTATTGAAACTGCCATCTTCATAATGCACAGTGGGAAAATTTGCCCATTGTTATTTTTCTTAAAAACATCCAATTTATATATTCAACATGAACCTAAAATTCTGGAAATGGTACAGTTTAAAAACTGATTAAGGGAACCCATTGGCCTGTCATAGTGTATTCCTTTTTAACCCTTGGCTGCACATCCCCATGAAGTGCTATATTTAGAAACTTGATTGAGACAGTGCTTACACAGCTGTTTCCTCTTTAAAAGCCTTTG
>PVJS01003685.1:0-35816 GCA_004027185.1 Glis glis | reverse complement strand
GGCTTAAAAGGACAGGAAACTAACATCAGGTTGTGATCACAGACGTAGAAGCTGGTTTAATATTCTGTTCATTAGTGTTCAGAATTCTACTTTAAACAAAAAGCTTTCTCAGAGATATGGCTGTTCATATGCAGTGCAGAATAAGCCCATCGATTGAGTACCTAGCTTAGTGCTATTTTCATAAAAGGTACCCTGTAAATATTGAATATTTGAATTGAGTATAGATTTTAGAACTTCACTTCTATTTTCAAGATTGTATACATCATGGGTATTTTAAAAAGATGAGAGTAAAATCACTTTAGGGGCAGAGAAAGAAGGGAGGAGAAGGCTCATGTGATTTGGGCTTCTATGCTCTAAAGTTTTATGGCCCATGGCACCTCCCTCAGGAGGATGAAGTGCAGGGAGCATGCATAAGCACATAAAATTACAAAGGTTTTATAGTGTGTAATTAATACAGAACTTTCTATGAACTTTCTTATAGTCAAACAGTTTCCTTTTGGTTTATGAGCAAGATTTTTAAAAAAGTTTAATCTTATTTTGCTATTAAATTAAAACTTTAGATTCTTAAAACCAGTCAGTTTTTAAATTTTTCAAGTTTTCATCCTGCTATAGAAATATATGATGGTATTATAATTCAATTGGTTATGTAGTTCATGGACCAAAAAAGATTTAGTATGCTAAAACTCTCTTAAGTTCATCCCTATAAAATATTCTATATGATGTAGTAAATTTTTTTAGACTATTTCTACGCCCAATATTTTCCTTTTGAGATCTTTTCCATGAGAAGAAATGTATTAATCAGATGGGAAATGTTTGGAGAGGACTTTACGACCTTAAGAAATACTTTTTTATTCTATGTTTTTTACACGTTCAAAAATAGACTATGCTAAACAAAATTGCCTTAAATAAATGGAAATGTATTTCATTTTAAACATTGTTAACTAATGCCTGTACACCTATGTAAGGTGGCTGAATGTAAGGCATTTATTGGATGACAGTAAATTTTATACGGATTTGTGCTGGCAGGAGAAATAGATAATCTCTAATTCTCTAATGATTTGAGAAAATAAAAAATATTAAGTAACTTACCCAAGGTCACACAATTAAAAAGTAGCAGAACTGGGCTAGAATCTTGAACTCTTAACTCTGAGTATGGTGTTTTTAGTATAATTAATATTAGAAAAAGTTGATAAAACTCTCTTACTGTAGCAAATTCAGTCCTTAATGTTTTAATGTACTGCTCCTTAGTACCTGGTTATGCATTGCACCCTTTGCATTTATATTGGGGATTTCATTTAACATTAAAATTTTTTTTGAGTGGGTATTTGAAACTTTGACCTAAGTTTGCCAGAACTGGCAAGGAATTTTGAGCCAGGCAAAGGGACTGGGTTATAGGAATGGAATAATAAATGATATGTAAGAAATGACTAAATAAATAAATGATCATTTATGTAAAGAAGTGATCTCTTTTAGAAAGTATTGGGTAGACTGATTATCAGATAGTCAGACATACTGTCTAGTCTGAAAGTAATTTTTCTCTAACTCATTTAGAAGAGTTACATTTTGATGAAATACATTAATTCTATAGCAACGTACATGTAAATCAAGTTAATTAAAGTGATATGTTTTTAGATTCAGGCTAGAAAGGCCAGCTTCTGTATTACCTGGTAGCTAACTGCAGGTTTAAATTCCTTTTATTTATAAGATTTGTGATTTGCTTTTGAAAGGATAAATCTCATTAGTATTCTAGGGGATGAAATAGTATTAGTTTATGAATAAAATCATCATGTATTATTATTCTTCTACCTAAAAATTTAATGAAACTTTTTCAACTGGTTAATAAAAGATTTCTGGGTTTTGTGAGGTTAAATCATTTTGCAGTTTTGATGACTTTCTTGGAAACATGGGGAAAGAACCTTTAAAAGTAATGTTCTGCTTATGGGCAGCTGCTGGGATATTCCCTGTTTGCTCACTTGTGATGGAGCAAAGCTGGATCCTATTTTAGAAGCTCATGGCCAGATTCCTGCTGCCATCCATCTGATAAGTGTGTAGACGGGGGTTACTAAGAGGAATAGTGGCCCCTGATGATCTTGGTCTCACAGCAGCTAAACTGAGCTGCTGTTTCTGACCTTGCCAGTGTACTTAAAAGGAGGTTTTCTCTTATTTTCTCTGAATTTATTGTTTTCTTCTTTATAGATGATCATGGGAACAGCAATAGTAGTCATGTAAAAATCTTTTTACCGAAAAAGCTGCTTGAATGTCTGCCGAAATGTTCAAGTTTACCAAAAGAGAGGCACCGTTGGAACACTAATGAGGTAGATAAATTTCTATTTTTAAGGGTATAATTATTTTAAGGGAAAACTTTTAAGGTTCTTTTGCACAGCACTACTTTATTTTATCTTTAAATTTAAAGTAATCAACAAGGAAATTTTCAGTGAGAATAATCTGGATTTGACAGAAACCAACATGTGTCTTGAGCTGTCTCTGATCTGATTAGCTTGCGTTGAAAATGTGCTCGCTGACTTAACTAAGGTAGCATGAAATTGCCGTGTTTGTATTTTCTTGCCTTTTGGTGTCTTGCTTTTGGTGGTTAACCCTGCCTGCATCTCAGTTAAACCTTAGTTCTGTGTTGTCATGAATTAATAAATTCATAGCCCCAATGTTTCACAGAAATAATTGCTTTTGACAATGCGAAGTTTCTGTAGAATTGGTTTCTTATGAGAAAAACTTTTAGTACTCTCTGATGAAGAAAATTTGCTTGGAAAATTAACTGCTTTATCTTAATGATAGAGATTTTTATTAGGAATTTTTATTTGGTGTCCAGATAGAAAGTAGATTGATGAAGTAGAATGAACAAAAGTTTTTCCTTGGGTGAAGTTCCTGGTTTTGGTAAATTTGAATCTGGGAGTCTTAGTATTAGGAGTGCATTGCTTTGTCATCTTTTTTATTTTGAAATCTGAATATTTTAATGTAGGATAATAACCATTAGTGTGGTAATAAGAATTGGGTATGTGTTCATTTCAATTTAGGGTCATACTCATTTACTGTGCTGATGAGAATTGGGTATATGTCCATCAACTTGTGAATTGTATTTCTTTAATCATAATGGCTGAGGGTACTGGTTTTACCAAGTTGGTCTAAATCCATTGGTTCAACATTTATTTCCAAGTTAGGTTGAAAAAAGCACCCTACCCCTGATTGGCACTCAGTTTTGTTAGGACACAAGAAAAATAGTACTGCCTATTGAGCCTTGATTGTGGAAGATTCTCTTGTGCCACTTCTTGACTCAGAATGCTTTTGCCTGTGGGAGGTACCACGGACGAAGTCATCTTTACTTATCATAAGTTACAGATTTAAGTATTTCCTAGAAACTTAGAGCTTTGCTACCTTTTCCTGATTTTAAATCTCTTAAGGTATTATATATTTTGATTATTTGGATAAATGATAGAGTACTTTTGCTCTGACAAACATTGGCTAGTTTAGAGACCTGTGGTTTTAAACCAGTTATTAACTGTTTCAAACACCTTAGACTTGAAAACAAAGTAAATATGCTGAAAATTAGTGTTAATCATGGATTGTTAACCCTTTTCAACAATGTAGTATAATTTGGAAGCCATTCAGTAATTCGCTACTACTTTGTGAATTATTTAAAAACTCAGTATGTTTCTTAGTATTCCCTGAAACATAGGTTTGATATCATACATTAGCTCTAGTTTATTAGTGTAAAAGAACTTATAGTAGCTATCTCTTTTGCAGTGTTACATGATATTGGCGGTGTAATTATGATTTATAATTATATTTAAAACCAGAAATTGCCCATTGGTTAAAATTGGTGGTTTTTAGAGTCTTATAAAAGTGGGTGTAGCAGTGTCAGAAACTTAAGTTGGTAGATTAATTTAGATCAGTAGCTTTAAAACTTTTTGGAACTTTTGAGCAATGCCCTTCATCTTTCAGACATTTATTTATCTCTAAATTATTGACATGTTCCACTTTCCTAATATATTAGATACATTGTAAAACACCAATAAAGGTATTTTTATAGAGAAGGAGATAAAAAGAAAGTGGAAGTTCTGTATGTTCTTCTAGGACCCTGGTACACATGCCCCTTTGGTGGAGACCATGGGTTGCTATCGCCCAGGTTACAGAGAGAAAAATGCATTCTTCCCTCTGACTGGTGAAATGTGAAATTGGGGGTATAGTTGAGAAAAGGTGAATTGCTTTGTGCAGGCGATTGCGGCTGCAGAGCACAGTAGAGGAAAGTGTGTTCCCAAGGGTGGCAGCAGCAGGAGGTGGTACAGCTGAGAGGAGGGCAGCCACACAGTGCCCTCGCCCCTTGTGATTGCTTGTTCTTGCAGCAATTTGTCAGCTCACCACTGGCAAAAACTCTTAGGAGAGCACTGAATTTAAAGGTTGGCCCATATTTCTAAGTAAAGGACTTTGGTGTGTTTTTTCTGTTTCTTGGTTTCTTGGTTTTAGGACAAATGGAGGAACAGTGTGAGGAAGGAAGGTTTACATCAGGAGTCTTTAGTTCTGTAGGGTGTTAGGTGGTGATGAGGCCTTGTCCTTGTTCTGTTTTTTCTCTTTCTTGAACTGGCTTGGGGGAAATAGAAGGAACACAACAATCAGTAGTTGCTGAAGCACTTCTTTGGTTTTGCTGAGTATTGGCTCTTCCCCATGTTCTTTGGCCTGCCATCCTTTATGTCAGTATTAAAACCTTTTTTTTGTGTGTGGTACTGGGGATTGAACCTGGGGCGTTCTACTTCCAAGCTATACCCCCAGCCTGATTTTATTTCTTATTTGGAAACAGGGTCTTGCTAGGTTGATGAGAGTCTCACTACTTGCTGAGGCTGTCCTTGAACCTGTGATCCTCCTGTCTCTGCCTCCCAAGTACTGGGATTACAGGCCTGCACCACCATGCTTGGCTCATTGAAACCTTAAGGACACCGAGTTGGGTGTTTTTGCCTTTCCCCCTAGGTGCGGGAAAATACTGTTGAGTCAGTCCTGCCGAGAGATCCTTCGACTTGCTCATAAAGTGTGGCTGCACTGCCCTATTGAGAGCCCATTTTCCTTCTGGAGTTGGAAGAGCTTGCTGTTGTGGTTGAGGGCTGTGAAGTAGTCGGCTTGTATCTGGAAGCAATGTTGTACAGAATGTGCATTTCTTTATATCCCACTTCCTGGGACGAGGGGTGCACACGGGCAGAGGTGAGCGGCTTGAGAGCAGTTGAGTTCGCGGCAGTCATGTTTTCCATCTCACTCCACACAGCGTGTTTGCCAAGTGAGGCTGGCGCTGGTGCTGCCTGTGAAAAATGGCAGCTGTCATCTTTCTTGGTCTCCCATGTTCTTTCATTCTCTCTCTCTGCTGGGTGTGTATGCTTGAACTCCTGGGTATAATGCGACTCCTCTGTACTTTTAAGGAATTCCTTTACTCAGACTTGTTTTTAAATATTTGCAGTTGTTCAAGAAAACCCAGCTTCTGTGTTCTGTGTGTGCACCTGTGTGCACGCACGTGTGAGTGCATGAGAAAGAGATATTGTGCTCATTCATATGTTGCCATTCATTGAGCACCTTTGTTTGCTAGTGACTGGGCACTTTATATAATTATTCCTAAACCTTACATTGTAAGATGGGTACTACTTCCTTTTATAGATGAGGGGAGTGTAGGTAGAAAGGGGTTACGTAATTTGGTCAAGACAGCACACTTGATAGGGCCTGTTTCTGAACTTAATTTCCTCTATGTTACTTATTAATTCCTAGGAACTTTCATTCTATGAGTTGTGGTCTAGGCTTTTATTTATTATTATTATTATTTTAAATTGTGTTTGTTGGTACTAGGATTGAACCCAGTGTGCTCTACCTCCTAGCTACACCCCCCAGCCCCTTTCACTTTCTGTTTCAAAGCAGGGCCTCACCATGCTGCTGAGAGTCTAGTTAAATTGCTGAGGCTGGTCTCAAACCTGTGATCCTCCTGTCTCAGCCTCCCAAGCATTGGGACCACAGGCGTGTGCCACCACACCGGGCTTGTCTAGGCTTTTAATCAAAGACTCCATAACTCTAACCTTCATTAATATACTCAGCAACGCTGGGCATGGTGGCGCACGCTTGTAATCCCAGTACTTTGGGAGGCAGAGACCGGAGGATCCGGGTTCGCAGCCAGCCTCAGCGTGCGTGCTCTCGCTCTCGCTCTCTCTCTCTCTCTCTCTCCCTGTCTCTCTCTCTCTTTCTTTACTTAGTGAGGCCCTCCACAACTTCGTGAGACCCGGTTTCAAAATAAAGTATAAAAAATAGGGCCGGGGGTGTAGCGCGGAGGTAGAATGCCCCTGGGTTCAATCCCCGGTACTGCAAAAAAAAAAAAAAAAAAAAACCTCAGCAAATTCTGGACTGTAGTTTTGAATTAGAAAGCGTTAAAGGAGGATTAGTATTGTGGGTTGGTGGCAAGCTGAAAGTCTTCGGACGGAAACTTTGAGAAAATAAGAGAGATTCTTTGTCTAGTTAAGCTATTTTTAACCTTTTCTAACCCATTGGAACACATATATAAAATCTCCTGCCCTTCTTGATTATTATTTGCAGCTGCAAAATAAATTAAATGTATCTAAAAATAAATCAATTTTACATTATGCTTTCTTAACCACAAACACTATTCCCTGGGTTCTGAAGACCATAAAGGAAATGATGATGATGACTACAACAATAATCGTGGAAGCTAACATTTATTGAACATTTACTGTATGCTAGGCATTATTGAATCCTTTACATGAATATCACATTTAATCCTTGAGTTAATCCTATGAGGTAGGTTATTTGAGTGTCCTCATATTATAGACGAGGAAACCTGAGCCGTGGAGATGTTAAATAGTGCTCCTGCAGTCGGTGAGCTGGGAAGGCCAGCCCCAGCAGCCTGACTTTGAGGCTTATATTCCCTCCTGTTCTGCCCCAGTGAATAATTTCAAATGGATTTTTCCAAGACCGTGTAGCTATTTAGTGGCTTCTTTTGCCTTTTTTAAAAATATAGAATTATTTGGCTTGTACATTCAATTGCATCTTCAAATATTATACATAAACTGAATGTATTTTTGCATGATGATTTTTTTTTATAAAGTAGCAAACCCTCATTAGGAAATAGTTTTGATTTTTAATAATGAGTATTAGTATGTGACCTCTGGATAATGAAGAATATATATTAAAAGTAAAAATCCTGTACCTGTGTATGACTTGAGGGTTTTGCCTGATTTTTACTTCCAGGGCAGGGAAGAAAGAATGTATTATACACAGAGCATGTTCTTTAATGGAAGCAACTCTTATTTCATAATCAGTTGATATTCACATCTTTATTAGGTGAACTATTATAAGGTTTCTGCATTTTAAGTTAATATTTTAAGGCCCAGAGCCAGAAATAATTATGCTAATGCAACTTTCTGATTGCATAAATGACTACTTCATAATTATGCTTATTAGTACCCCATATATGTTGTCCAGACTCAAATTTCTTTTGTTTAGTCATTAATTAGCTGTTTGATTTAAAATATAACTGTTGCATTCCCGAGTCTCCGGATCTAGATTTCAAATGGCATTCTTCCAAAGCCAAACTAATATAGCACCGTCAACCTTTATAATGAAAATGTTTGCTCTAAATATGTTCAAATCATTTTTGTGTGCTACTACTTTTGAACTATTAATATTTTTTCTTTTGTTTTTTTTTCCTCTGGTACAAGTTTTTGTGTAGTAAGCAAACAAAATAGAATTCTAGTTTGTACTGATTCTTAAAGAAAGTGACATCACATGTTTTTAGTTGTCAGTAGCTTCAGAGATTTTCATATTAAAAATGCATTTTTAATGGTTAAAATGTCTATATAGAGAGTAGTGTAGATAGAGATGATACCTCAGAGCCTGAAGAAAAAAATCTGAGTGTAATTATAGTGATTTTTTTTTTTTTTGCGGTACTGGGGATTGAACCCAGGGGCATTCTACCTCCGCGCTACACCCCCGGCCCTATTTTTTATACTTTTTTTTTTGAAACCGGGTCTCACGAAGTTGTGGAGGGCCTCACTAAGTAGAGAGAGAGAGAGAGACGGAGAGAGAGAGAGAGAGAGAGAGAGTGAGAGCGCGCGCGTGCTGAGGCTGGCCGCGAACCTGGATCTTCCGGTCTCTGCTTCCCAAAGTACTGGTATTACAAGTGTGCGCCACCACGCCCGGTGTGTTTTGTTTTTAAATAGGAGGAGAATTATCCCTTTAAATCCTGAATACTTTTTTCCCCCAGCCTTTCATTTTTAAGTAAGAAGAAAGAACTTTGTAAGACCATGGGAATTATTAAATTATATTTCTTTTTTTTTTTGGTACTGGGGATTGAACCCAGGGGCATTCTACCTCCGAGCTACATCCCCAGCCCTATTTTTTATTCTTTATTTTGAATGAGGATCTCACTAAGTTGCGGAGGGCCTCACTAAGTGGCCGAGGCTGGCCGTGAACCTGCGATCCTCCTGTCTCAGCCTCCCAAGTACTGGGATTACAAGAGTGTGCCACCACGCCTGGCCCTATATTTCATTTTTAAGAGAACAAACTATCTTACCTTTTTTGGTACTGGGGATTGTACCCAGAGGTGGTGTACTTCCAAGCTACACCCCCAGCCCTTTTTTTATGTTTTGTTTTGAAACAGGGTCTCTCACTAGGTTGCTGAGGCTGGTCTCAAATTGTGATCCTTCTGTCTCAGCCTCCCCACTACTGAGATCATAGATAGGCATGCGCTACCATGCCTGGCACCATCTTGCCTTTTTAAAATTTCTTTAATTTTTTTTTTGTGTGTAGTCACACACACACACACACACACACACACACACACACCACACACTGGCCTTAAACTTGAGATTCTCTTGCTTCAGCCTCCTGAATAGCTGGTATTACAGGTGTGTGCTACTATGCCCAGTGTGTAGGCATATATTCTTATGTGCTTTTGCATTTTTAATTGTTTTCTTCTATAACTTTATAAAGTCATGGATTTAGGGCTATAATTTTTCAGTGATTGGTTTTGCAAGCGTATTTTTGTTATCTCTTTGAAAGATGGAACCACGTTTATGGGGGCTCATTTAGGACTCCTCACACTTCCCAAGTGCGATCTAAGCTGAAGAGCACTAGTACTCTAATCATGAAGACCAGTGAAATATTTGACTTCCATGACCTGGAAAGTTACTTAACCCTGAAGTAAGGCTTTATTTTCTTTAGCTCTTGACAGAGCAGGTGGCTTGAATGGTCCCAGATTATTTTCCGAGTCCAGGCAGGGCTTTTCTGGTCAAATTGCAAATATGAAAATGCTTATGTGAGAACAGAAAACACAGAGACCAAGTTTTAAGAGTGACATTTGACTTTTGAATACAAATGTATTCAAATGTATGAAATCAAATTTCAAATTAAATGGGATAATTTCATAACAATTGGGTAACATATAATTCCTCTGTTCAACTTAGTAGTATGAAGTGAGATAAGTGGATACCCAAATCCAAGTAAGCAGAGGCCTGTCAAGTGTGCAGCTTTGTTCCATCCAAGCAGAAGTAGGTAGGATGTATTGAAGTGCTGGGCAGAGTGTCCTTCCGCCTCGGTGACGGCAGGCAGGTGAAGGCTGCTCAGTACAGGCAGGTTTGACTCTGAGGGACAGTAAGAGAAGCACATCTCACCTGCAGAGAGGAATATTTGTAAAATTTGAGTAAGATGTTGAAGAAAATTTTCTGTAAAGGAAGAAAATACCTGTGGACCCCACCTCCGTATGGGTCAAAATGATTTTATTTTAGCATGTAGCACCTAGAAGAATACCTGGCACATAGTCATTCTTCAGTACTTGCTTGTTGAATAAATGAAATATTTAAGACCACCAAAAACTCAATATGAATTTCTTAGTTCTTGGAGTTCTCATACAGATATAAAACTTAGACACATACATTATATAGTTAGATACTACAAAACTAGTAAAATTTGCATTAATGTTAGTTAAGATGATGGATAATGTTTTGCCAAAATGAAATTGTTTCCTGCAACATGAATTTCACACTGACTGTCCTCAAGAAGGGTCTTTGGAATTTGGCACGTGTATTTTCCTGTGCCCGGTAATACCCCACCTCCCTTCTCCATTGACAAACTGTTTTTTGCACAGCAAGTATTTCTGTAAGTTTATGGTAGGCCTTGGTACAGATATATCATTTAGTCTTAAATTCACTTTTTGTTTTTCTCATTAGCCCAAGAACAATTTAAATGACACTACTGGGTACTAAGGCAAATGTAATCACAAATTACAAGCTTGAGCAATGAATTTTTGTGTTAGAATATATGTTATAGGTGCTGTGTTTTCAGATTATAAATTAAGATGAGAAATTAAAAATTTCTTATGAACCCATGGGCCCCTGATAATAATCCCCAGAGCCTGAATTGAGAACACTGCTCTCTTGGAAAGGATACAGAACTGGCGAGAAGCTGGTTCTAGTCTTGGCTGCTACTGATCAGGTGAGTGTTATGTAAGACACTTGCCTGTCCAACCTCCTCAGGTCTTAAGTGATGGCACTAGAGATTTGTCTGTAGAGATGATTGCTGCTTTCAGAGGTGTTTGGGAGTGCAGGACCTCCTTCTAGGGAGGCTTGAGTCTAGCTTGGGAGTTTGTTTACTGTTAGTTGTCCTTTTGTTTGTTTATTTATTTATTGTAGTACTGGGGATTTAACCCAGGGATGTTCTACCTCTGAGCTATACCCCCAGACCTATTTTATTTTTTTATTTTTGAAATAGAGTCTAAGTTGCCGAGAATCTTGCTAAGTTGCTGAGGCTGGCCTTGAACCTGCGATCCTCCTGTCTCAGCCTCCCAAGTACTGGGATTACAAATGTGCACCACTGTACCTGGGCTCCATTCAATTGTCTGTTCTAGCAAGTCCCTGGTAAGGCCTGAGAATGTGCATTTCTAACACATTACCCATGTGAAATCCAGTTAAAGATGCTCAGCTTACAAGTGTATTCTAAGTAGCTGGACGTGGTGGCTCACGCTTGTAATCCCAGTACTTGGGAGGCTGAGACCGGAGGATCTGGGTTTGCCGCCAGCCTCAGCTACTTAGTGAGGCCCTCCGCAACTTAGTGAGACCCTGTTTCAAAAATAAATAATAAAAATGAGGGCTGGGGGTATAGCTCGGAGGTACAATGCCCCTGGGTTCAATCCCCAGTATCGCAAAAAAAAGTGTATTCTAATTAATGTCACTTGAACTTAGTCATAGATTTGCTGTTCCTACTCCACTCCGATATATTTTTGAGGCACTTTGACTACAGGGGATATGATTGAACTTTCTAGAATCTTTGTTTTTCTTCATGTCTTTAGTAAATACCTAAAGGTCACATAATGTAAAGTTTTTTTTGGTACTTATCTAAAGTATCTGTTAATATCTTGAGCCTTTTAAAGTAGGGGTGGCGGTGATAGGGGTATATGGAGGCATATTCTGAGTTTTTGGATATTTTTTGAGACTGTAGCATGAGGGAAGTCTTCCTTCCCCCATTCCATCTCCATTTGGACCAAGAAGCTAAAGACAGGAGAACCCTGAAGCTGAATGTCATGATTTACCTTCTTACCCAGCTATCTGCTCATCTATCTACCAAATGTTTCTAGTGATAAATTCAGTTATCTTGGTAATTATGAAGTTCTGTTGAAGATATTTTTTTTTTTTTGCAGTACAGGGATATTCTTCCTCCGAGCTACACCCCCAGCCCTACTTTTTATTCTTTATTTTGAAACAGGGTCTCACTAAGTTGTGGAGGGCCTCACTAAATAGCTGAGGCTGGCTGCGAACCTGTGATCCTCCTGTCAGTCTCCCAAGTACTGGGATTACAAGCATGTGCCACCACGCCCAGCCTGTTGAAGATTTTAAGAGAAGTTCCTAAAAAATAACCCAAGTTTTCCAGTGTTAAATCTTTTAGAAAGCTGGAAAAATCAAATGAAAAACAATTACAAAACCCCCAAAAGAAATCCCCGCTAGATGAGAAACCCTGTGTGCACACATAGGCATGCGTAGTACTCTAGGTGCTGTGGTAGAACCCAGGTACAATTCTGTGTCAGACTTCATTTAGCTCTGTACTCATTTCATTTTAATTCCAAAGGAGCTTATGGAAGGAAAAAGAAAGTTTCAAACAAGGAGGCAGAAACGTAGCTTGCCTGGGCAGAGATAGTCACCTGTTGCACCAAGTCAGAAGAGAAGCAGGTGATCAGAGGGGTTGGAACGAGGCAGCACTTGAGCCCAGGCCAAGACCTCTGAGAAAGGAGAGACCATCATTTTGTGTGTAGCTTATACGGGGAACTATGCCTGTCTGTTTCTCTCTCTCTCTCTCTCTCTCTCTCTTTCTCTCTCTCTCTCGGTACTGGGGATTGAACCCAGGGGCATTCTACCTCTGAACTATACCCGCAGCCCTTTTTTTTTTTTTTTTTTTTGCGGTACCGGGGATTGAACCCAGGGGCGTTCTACCTCCGAGCTACACCCCTGGCCCTATTTTTTATCCTTTATTTTGAAACCGGGTCTCACGAAGTTGCAGAGGCCTCACTAAATAGCAGAGGCTGGCCGCAAACCCGGATCCTCCGATCTCTGCCTCCCAAGTACTGGGATTACAAGCGTGCGCCACCACGCCCGGCTTATATTTTTTGTTTTGATACAGGGTCTCACTAAGTTGCACAGGTCTTCCAGAGTTTCTCAGGCTGGCCTAGAACCTGTGATCTTCCTGTCTCAGCCTCACAAGTACTAGGATTGCAGGCATGGGGTACTGTGCCCAGCTGTTTCTCTTTTAAGGAGATCACCTTATGTGAGACAGTGATTGGGGGGAAGGTTAGAATGCCAAGGCCAAAGTGTGGCGGGATCATGCCCTCTTAGTGCTCTGTGGGGAGAGGAAGCTCTTCAGAGAAGCTGGCCCAGAGGGAGCCTCCTTCACGTGGCAGATGGGCTACAAAGGAACACTTAGCACTTAGACGTATTTACCTTTTAAAAGTTACAGAGTTGGAAGGACGGGTAGGTGACATCTGCATCCCCTTCCTGAGAAATGGTGCACAGGTAGGATCTGTAAACTGTGGTCCAAGTGGAGTCATTTCCCCTTTTTCCTGACACATCTTAAAGCTGTGTGGCAGCAGATCTCTTTTCCTGGTATCAGAAAAGACTTGTTAATGTGCATGTTAAAATTTTATTTTTGTAGGGTTGAGCAAAATTTAGATTTCTTAACTTTCATTATTTAAGAATAATTTTTGTTATATTCTTTAATTATTATTAATCAAATTTTTTATATTGAAGCATTTTCTAGTAATTTTTAACAATTCATTCCTCAAGCAATTCAGAGAACCTGCTCTGTGGTGATTATGTATTTTTTATTTCATAAACGAAGTTAGTGAGACCTAAGTGTTTTGGAATTAGCATCTATCATCATTTAATATACTGTATAATTTATGTCCTTTTGCTGTGTATTGTCTGGCTATCCTTGCTAGACAGTAAGTTCTAGGTGGACTGGGCTCTCTGCTGTGTTCACTGATGGATCCCATGCGCTTAGGACAGTGCCCAGCACCTAGTGGGTGCCTAGGGACCATTCATTGAATAGATGAATGAGGAGTCCATCGGCGTGGAGTGTTCAGTTGCCACTCAAGTGGGCTGCTCTTACTTTGTCCCCGCTTTAGAGGGCCTGGCATAGTAGTCATGCAGCAGCCAACAAGTCCATGGTTGTGATGTGGAGGAGGGAGCCAGTATGTGTTCCTGTGTGCAAGCAGATTTCCATACTGGGAGGAAGGAGCTGGGCAGGCTTGCTCGGTTCTGATTTCAGACTCCTCAGTCAGGTGAGGCCCTCAGTCTAAGGTGTGAGTGAGGGCGAGGCCGGAAGCTGAGACTGTCCTCGGTCGAGGAGCTCTTCCCAGGTGACACAGGAAACCTAGGAAAGGGGGTGCTCTTTCCTACCTATCAATTCCCACAGTACAGCACTCATAGAAACTGTCCCAACCACCCGAATCCTACATCAGCAATACAGAGTTGTCTTCAGACTTTTTTGTGTGTAGGTGTGGGCACATATATATTTTTATTTATTAACCCAGATTAGGTTTACCACACATGTAGTTTTGTAACCTGGCTTTTCTCCACTTCAAAATTATGTTGTAGACCTCTTTTGACAGTGATCCACAGTATCCTTATTGACTGCATGTTAATATTCTGTTTTATTATTTCATGCTACCTTTTATGTATTCAGCAATATTTTTGAGGGCCTGCTATATACCATGCACTGTTTGGAGATGCCAGTGGTCCAGACAAAGTCCTGTTCTCATGGGGCTTATCGTTTAGAGAGAATGGCAAACAGTACGTAAGCAAAGCGGTAAGAGTTTCAGAGAGCACTAAGAAGAAAATAGAGTAGGATCCTGAGGTGTGAACACTGTAGGTGGATTTGTTAGGTTAGACCTTTCTTAGGAAGTAGTGTTTCAGCTGAGATCTGAATGACGAAAGAAAGCCAGTGGCCTGAGGTTCTGGGGGAAGAATGTTCTAGAACACCCTGTGCGAAGGCCATGAGGCAGGAATGTGCTTGGTTTGAGGAATATTGAAGGTGACACTGTTGGTTGGAGCACAGTGAGCTGGTGGGAGATGAGCTGGGCCGGCGGGGTGGGGCGGACCTTGTGGTGCCGTTGAGGCAGGAAGCCCGGGGTTTGGTTTTAAGGGCGATGGAAAGCAGTGGAGGATGAGCTGGCGGAGAGTGAGCGGCGTAGTACAGTCTTCTTTTCATAGTCTTTCTCCAGCTGCTCAGTGCCTGTCTGGGAAGCAGAGACCCCAGTTAGGAGGAGGCTGCAGTCACTGATGATCTTGTAAGAGGTGGGGTTGCAGTGGAGAGGGAGAGGAGTAGATGGATTTAGGAGGTGGAGCTGTCGAGCCCTCAGGGATTGGATGTAGGGGAAGGAAAGAAGAGCTCAAGGATGAGTCTTGGTTGTGGTCTCAGCTGCTGTGTGGGTGCCAGTGCTCATTATTGAGACAAGGAAGACTGAGGAGGCGAGGACGGGGAGTGGGGAGGCAAGAGTGTTCCTCTAGACACTGGTGATGTTGACAACGAGCTGTCTGGAAGTCTGGGTAGAGGTCTTGTCAGAGATGAGAATTGGAGAGCTATGAGCATAAAGATGGCATTTAAAGCCACAGATTAGGTGAAGTCACCTGGTGTAGAGGGTGAGAGGGAGAGGACACTAAACCCATGCAGAGCGGGAGGAGTCTGCGGGAGGTGGCCGCAGGGGATCCAGGGGAGCACTGGCGAACCAGGCGGTGTGAGATGGAAGCCACAAGATGAGCAGGCTTCAGGGAAGACACATCAGCTTTGTGTTTGCTGCTGCCACAAGTTGTCACAAACTTAGTGGCTTGTTAAAACAGCACAGATTTATTATCTTATGGTTCTGTAGGCCAGACATTGGACATAGATCTGGCCAGGCCAGGGTCAAGGTGCAGCAGGGCTGTGTTGCTCTCTGGAGGCTCCAGGTGAGTCTGTTTCCCTGCCTGTACCACTGTCTGGAGTTTGCTCCCATTCCTTGGCTTGTGCCTCCTTCCCATGTTCAAAGCCAGCAGTGTGGAGCCCCTGGCCCCGCTTCCATCATCACATGAGTTTGACCTGACCTCTCCTCCCTCCTAGCCTCCTCTTCTACTTTTTTTTTTTTTTTTTTTGCGGTACTGGGGATTGAACCCAGGGGCGTTCTACCTCTGCGCTACACCCCCAGCCCTATTTTTTATACTTTATTTTGAAACCGGGTCTCACGAAGTTACGGAGGGCCTCACTAAGTAGCTGAGGCTGGCCGTGAACCCGGATCCTCTGGTCTCCGCCTCCCAAGTACTGGGATTACAAGCGTGTGCCACGCCCGGCTCCTCTTCTACTTTTGACCACAGGGAGCCCACGTGGATAATCCAGGAAACTCTCCCTATCTCAGGCTCTCTGATTAGCAGCTTTTAAATCCAGTCTGCAGCCTTAATTGCCTTTTGCCATTTCACATACTCACAGGTTCTGGGTATTAGGATGTGGATATCTCTCGGGAGCCACTGTTTTTCCTGTTGTACAAGGTATAGTCAAAGGTTACCTGGAGGTTGAGTAAAATGAGGACGGCGAAGCCACCATTGGATTTGGTTACTTGGAGGCCCTCAGTGGCCTTGATGACTGGTTTCAATGGAGTGCTGGTGCAGAGGCCCAGTTGGAGTAGGTAGAATAGCAAGAGGTGAGGATATGGAGGCTGCAGATATTAGTGATTTTGGGTGGGAGTTTTGTTGTGAAAAAAAGTAAACTGTGGCAGGAAGTACGAAGGAAAAGCACAGAGGCCCGCTCTACGAGGCGAGATGGGGGACCTAGTGTGGCGCACAGGCCAGGGAAGGCCTTTCTGAGGGAGGGGCCTGAGGGTGGTGTCTGTTGGATGGCTCACTGGGTGAAGAAGCCATGGCATGGTTTAGAGAGGTGGAGACATGAGGGTAGAACTAACACGATTATTTTAAATTAAGAAGCATCCGGTGTTTGCCCGGGTCTGTGGACGGGATGCTGGTCTACAGTCACTGTAGGGCCCCCACACCATGTCGGGTGCTCTTGTCAGTCCATGGGCAATTGGCCCAGTCTTTGCAGTCAGTGCAGGACTTTGCCCTTTCTCCCTTGGGGAGGGAGCCTGGATCCACGGTGGCCTGGGCTCAGCTCTGTGCCACGTGGCGTGTATGCTCCAGCTCTCTCCTTCCCTCTTCCCCGGTACTCCTGCTCTCTCCCTGCCAGCCACTAAGTTGTTTTTCTTTTCATTCTTGTTTCAGTAACATTTGATCGCTCAACTGGGTTTATCGAACACTAGGCTCTGGGGAATACAGTGGTGAAACAAACAGGGATCTGTGTCCTTGGGGCTGTGTTCTAGTGGGACCCATTCTTGAAGTAGGATCTGCAAGGCTGTCATCTCTTAAGTTTGTCACATCTACTATCTTCTTGGGGCTCTTGGGCAGTCTGCCCTGCTTGCCATAGGACCCGTTACCTCATTTCTTGTGGGTTTCTGTTAGAGCTGGCATTTATTTCCTGCTCTTAGCATTTCTTCTTCTCTTTATGCAGCTACCCACCACAGCCCCCTCATTTCAGTAGCTAGTTGCTTACTTCCCTGAACCTTGATCTATATAGGAGGCCCCCTTTCCATTACTTCTTTTCTTATCTCACTTCTAGAGTCCACACTACATGATCACTGTCTTACAACTTTTCTGCCCCTTCTCCTCCTGTCATGCCCGGCAGGACAGATCCCAATCCTGCATGAGCCCTGTCTCCTGGCCTCTCTGTGCCTGCGCCCAAGCAGCTCAGTTCTACTGGAGATAAACAAGACAGTGAAGCAGACTGTGATCTCTCTGTAAACTGTTGCTCATCAGCCTCAAGTGGGCATTATCACCACCCACAGTCTTCCAGATTCTCCCCCATCCAGCCTGTTGTGTCCATGGCTGTTTCATACTTTCTGCTTTCCTCAAGCACTAGCCCTTTATCATACCCGGTGTGGAGCAGGTGAACTTGCTTCACATTAGGAAATAGAAGCCAATGTGAGACCCAGATCTGCCCCCTGCCAAACTGTATGCCTCACTCTCAAACGCCAGTCGTCTCCCAGGAGCTCTGGGCCCCAGCCCTTCCCCTTCAAGCACTTCTGTCTAGCCGCCCCCTTGCACATTCCTGCTCAGCGATCCCGCCATGCCTGCTGTGTCATTCAGGTTAGGGTGCAGAGATCTGCTTAGACCTGTCCTTGCTGACCCATGGTACCTCTCTGTCAATAGCCCATTACAAAAAAAAAAAAAGATTCTGAACATCAAAAATTGCCCCCAAAGTAATCCCTGTAGTGCCCCTACTTTCTCACTTTAGGGTTATTCTTGAGCTACTTCTGGAGTACTTCTGTCCACCCTGCTACAGTTTGTGCAAGCTGCTGGTCAAGTTTTCCAAGGGCAGCACAGTGCCCTTCCTCCCACCTGAGACACTGTCTTCTCCTCCAAGACAGCATTATCTTCTGGTGTTCCGCCCACCTGCCTAGCTGCCTGCCTCCTCTCAGTCTTCCTGCTCCCCTCTCTCTTAGTCCATCTTTGCAAGGGTGAGGCCCCCTGGGGGCTTCTCTTTTCACACAACTTGCTCTTTCTCTCTGAATGTCTTTATCTTTCAACAGAGGCTAGCACACCATCTCCATGTCTCACATTAAGCCCTGACTTCCTCAGACACAGCTTTAGATGCTTATCAGCAACTCAGACATGGTCATCTCACTAGACTCTTGATTCTGTATTAGTCTGTTTTTTGTTACTGTAACAAAATAGCTGCAGCTGAGTACCTAGGAAGAAAAGTTTATGTAGCTTAGGTTTTGGAGGTTGAAAAGTTTCAGATTCAGCGGCTCCATCTACTTGGCCACTGGTGAGGGCCTGAGAGTGGATGTCGTCATGGTGGGAGCAAGTGTGAGAGGGAGAGATCACAAGGCAGGACAGGAAGCTGGAGGCCCGGGAGGGCCAGTCTTGCTTTTGTAACACTGCTCATGGAAACTCACCAGGGGCCCTGGAGAACTTTATCAGTTCCTTCCAAGGTCAGGGCCCTCAATTGACTTAGTTGCTTCCCAATAGGCCCCACCTCTTAAAGGTTCCTCACCACATCCCACGACTGCCACACTAGGGCAATACCCTCAAGCCATAGCACACTCCTCAAATCTGCTGCCCCTTCTCTAGTCTTTATTTTTCTTTCCCTATGATCAGATGCAACACCAAGTCTTTATCCATCTTTCTTGGTCACAGGGTTTCTTGGTGCATGGGCCCTTTGCAATTGAGTGAAAAAGCCTATGGTTACCTTTTCAGAATCATGTCTTAAACTAGCTACTGGATCACAGAGTAAACCAACTATTAAAATACAATTATCAAAATATTCATACGATACCAATATGTGATATGATAATGTGTGTGTGTGTGTGTGTGTTTAAATACCGAGGTTTAGTGGTGGGACAGGTATGGTGACGCTCACCTGTAATCCCTGTACTTGGGAGGCTGAGACAGGAGGATCACAGGTTTGCGGCCAGCCTCAGTAACTTAGCGAGACTCTGTTTCAAAAATAAAATAAGGCTAGGGGAATAGTTCAGAGGTAGAATGCCCCTGTGTTCAATCCCTAGTAACACACACACACACACACACACACACACACACACATGAAAAACACACGAAAAAAACTTAGTGGTGGGTCAGTAACTACTGTAAATTTGAAAGAATGATAAACACAAATGATATGCATGTCATGGAATCGGTAATTAGTATAACAAAAAAATCTGATTTAAAAGTTATAGGTACTGCCCATCTTGGTGAGGTTTATTGCCTGTATTTGCAGTTAAGCAAAATACTTCATTTCAATTGGAAGTTAGTGGAGTGATGGCATTCTTTTCTCATCCAAGTTCATGGACTCCCTTGCTGTTCTGTCTTCATCATTCAGTCCTTCCACTTCTCATATCATTGTCACCACCTCTCACCTGGACACCCACCAATGGCACCTTCTACTCTGGACCTCCTTCACTTTATTTTTCCCACAGAAGCCAGAGACCTTTAACTCATAGTAAAATGTGGATCAAACTATGCTAATCCCACCTTACACTCTTCAATTTCTTTTCATTGTTTCTGGATATAAATTCAAACATTAACATGGCTGACAACCTGCTCAGTCTGGCCCCTGCAGCCCACGTGCTCAGCCTCATTTCAAGTCCTTTCCCTCTGTGTTTGCTGTGCTGTTCTTCCAGGTCTTCACATGTGCCTTGTCTTTGCACCTTGGACCTGTCGAAGTTACTGTTTCCATCTCTTGCAATTTACTGTATTAACCATATGAACATAAACTTAGCAGCTTTAAACAACATACACTTACTGTCCCACTGTTTTTCTGGGTCTGGAGTGCAGGCGTGGATAGTTCCTCCCCTTGAAGTCTCATAAAGCTGTGGTCAAGGTGTCTTCTAGGGGCTGGAGTCTCATCTGGAGGCTCGGCTGGGGAAGAATCCACTTGCTAGCCAGTGTGGTTGTTGGCCACGTGGACTATTGGACCAAAGGCCTCAGTTCCTTGCTGGTTCTCAGCTAAAGGTTGTCTCCTGCCTATGGCTACGTGGCTTCCTTGGAACCAGCAGGGAAAAGAGTCCTAGCAAGGAGGGTGCTACAATCTCACGTGATGTAATCACACCTCCATCACTTTGCTGTATTATGTTGGTCAGAATCAGTTCACATCCTGCCTTGAGTGGGAGGGGTTGACAAAGCAGTCCTTGGTCCTGGGAGCCACTCTAGAGTCTCACCTCCCTCCAGCCCACCCTGTTATCTGTACTTGTAAGTAACCCTAGAGGAGGAAACAGAGTCCACACGCCTGAGCAGAGAAATGCCTCCATTCAGAAGGCCTTCTTGTCATCTTGCTCAAGCTGTGCATAGCATGCAGGAGCTGAGTCACCTTCCTAGATTTGCTGTCTTAAAAGATGTTGTATCAGGAGTTTCCTGAGTGGTCAGTTGAAACAAGAGGGAGAAAATAGCTTTTTTCTTTCTCAAGTTTCTTCTCATTCCTTCTCTTCCTTTCAGCCATCTTTACATTCAACACATTTATAAAATGTTTGCGAAGTGCTAGGGCTAGAAACAGGATGAACAAGAAACAGGCTGAACAAGCTTGCAGTTTGGAGCTACTTGTTTCCTACTTAAATATTAGTATTTTTGAACTGGAAGATCTGGCAGTTTTCAGAAAAAAATCTTTTTAATAGCAGCTGAGCCATTTTTTTCAAATATAATCTTCTGGGGAACCAAAAATCTATAAAACTGACAAAAGTAGAGAAACTCTGGTTGAAGCCAGGTAGTAGGGTCAAACTGCCTGCTTTGACTTCTTACCTCCCCTGGTGGCAGCTACCATAGTGAGCACTTGGGACCCAGGGTAGCAGGAAGCAAGGTTAGCAGAGGTAAGCTGAGGAAACTGGTACCCAGACAAGTAGATCAAGTTAGTGCAGATCCACTCATTCCCTGGCTTCATATTAGAATCAATCACCCAGGCAGCTTTCTAAACTTACCAGAGACTGGGTGCCACCCTACGCCAAGACAGTTGAAGTCCCTGGGAATTTTAGGGCCCAGACCTGGGAATTTTAAAAGCTCCCTAGGAGATTCTGAGTACAGCTGGGGTTGAGAACCACCACTTTAATCTACTGTTGACTACTTTCAGAAGTCTTCATTGTAATTAAACAAGTTGTGGTTAAAACTAAGCAAAGGGAAATCTGGAGAGGAACATCTGTAATAAACAAGTGGACGTAATTAAATGTACAGCTACATCTGCCTCTGTGGACACTTCTGAATTTGCATTAAACTTGTAAGCAGTGTGCAACAGTCAAAGCTTGGTATCTGTTAGGGCAGAGGTTATTCATTTCTGTTTTTTCCTGTAGCCTTCTTTATATATTTTTCTTTTCTGAATATTTCAGGTTAATATGGTAAAATGTCCATTTGTAATGTGTGGAAGTTATTTTTTTGTCCTTTCCATAGTCCATTTCTGTCATTAGCGGTTGTTCTTTGTCTATACCTTGGGGCTTCTAGATGTCTGTCTGCATCTCATCTAGTCCTAAAACACTGTGACAGTGAACATTCCTGAGAAGTGGTCATCCAGTGTGGAAAGACACCATATTTTGTGAGATGACCAGTTTCTGAGAAATCTAAATTGTTAGAAAACTTTACATTGTTGACTTAGGGAATGATCCAGAAAAACAATTAAGAAGTTAGTCCAAACCTGATATAAGGAGTTCTCAGAGAAGGGATTGGCTGTCAGTGGTTTCATAATTTTTTTCCTTGAGTATAGTTTTATTAGTATGAGGGCAGTTTAACCATCCACATTGTACAGTCCTAATTTTTTTTTGCTGTACTTCTCTCTGACATTGATATAACCCCACAATAACAAATTTAGTATGATTTTCAAATATTTCACAAATATGTCATGGTAGTAAATCTCACTTTACTTTCTAACTTTCCAAAGTGGTTGTTTCCCATCTAGCCCAGTCATTAATTTATTGTTTTCTTATTGTTTCCTATTAATCTTCTGCACATTGAATTGTCTGTTGTGATTTTCTGTAAATTGATGCTAATCTTAATGGTTTAGGCCTGATCTTTTCACTTTTCCATAAGATTACATTGAAAGTACAACTTAATCTTAAGTTGACTTCTTTAATTTTTGAAATGTGGGTGAGAAATGCTATATGTATGTGGGTAAATGTTATGTGTATGTTATGTATATATGTATGTGCATGTAATATGAATGTGGGTAAATGTTAGGTGTATGTGTATGTTATATGTGTATGGGTAAATATTATGTGTGTGCCATGACTATATGTATATACTTCAGTGTAGGCTGTAGGAGCACTGTTTGTAACAGTGTTTGGAAAGCTACTTTTACACAAGTGTACACAGTGTGGTGTGTAGCACTACAGTTGTGAGAGACTGTTTGCTGGATCTGGCAGCCTTTTCTCCTCCTGTTAGCATGCCTCAGGTACTTGTGCTTCCAGGATAGTTACACCTACTTCTTAAGGATGGTTTGGAGGATTCAGTGAGTTAACAGGTCCAACACAAACAGAATACATTACAAAATATTAGTTCGCCTGCCCCGGTGTTCATAGTGTTGAAAATAATAAGACACAAAAAGCTCTAACTATAATGTAAAAAGATTGATGCCTTGGATTTTATTAATAGCACTCCTGTTTACCAAAGGACTCCATTAAGTGAATGAAAAGGCAAGTCATAGAGTGAGATTGGCCAACATAGGCTTATATTTAGAATATTGTGAAAATTCCTATGTCAAGAAGAAGATAGTAGAAAAATGAGCAAGAGACTTGAGCAGGAACTGCAGCTGGTCAATAAACACAGGGAAAGGTGCTCAACATCATTAGTTGACAAGGAAATGTAAGACCGCAGTAAGATGCCTTGTACATCCAAGTGGCTAAATTAAAAAAGACAACATCAGGTGTTGGCAAGGAACAGAGTAGTGGGCATCTACATTAGTCTAACCACTTTGGAGAACTAGAATTATCAGAGTGGAAGATACGCACACCATGCATCTTAGCAGTTCCACTCATTATATATGTTCCCAACAGAAATGTGCACGTATGTGTGTCAAAGGACTCATCCAAGAGTGCTCTCAGGAGCATTATTCTAAATTCTGTAAAACAGTAAACAGCCCAAATGCTCATCAACAGCAGAATGGAAAATTAACTGTGCTAAGTTTGTATAATGTAAAACTATAAAGCCGTGAAAATGAATGAACTAATGCTGTATTCAAGAAATAAGTAATATTCACAAACAATGTTGAAAGAAACCACTCAGAATTAAATATTGTTTGATTCTGTGTGTACAAGTTTGAAAATAGGCAAAATGAATTCATGGTGTTGGAGTCAGAAGTAGTTACTTTTGGAGAGTAGGTCGGATGTGGTAGCTGTGTTTCCAGGATATTGGTCATCGGTGTGATACATGTGTGTTTATACTTATACAAATATACTTGTTTGTACAAATATACTTATGGTTTGTGCTCTTTTCTGTTCGTATACAACATTTCAATAAGGAGGTCATTAAAGTGGCATATGGTATCAAATAGATTACTAAACAGCAGTGAAAATGAGCAAAATATGATCACATGCACAACATGGAATACTCACAAAATGTGTAGTATCTGATTCTGTTTTGTTAAAGTTCAAACAGTCACTGCTAAGCTATTGTTTAGGGACATGTAGGAAATTAGTGTCAGTCAGGATTCGTGAGGGAAGTAGACTCAGTGTGAGTGTCATGGAAAAAGGGACTCATTTATTATAGGAATAAGACCTTACACAACTGTGGGAGAAGCTGGAAATGTAAGAGTCCAGAAGGAGGAAGTGTGGGATCAGAGAACACTTAATCACCTTTCCTGAAACATGGGAGAAGGTGTCCAGGCCGGAACTTGCACAGGGGCTGGAGAAGCCAGGCAGAGCAGCTGCTGGAGGAGACCACATGAGGCGTCTGATGAGAAAGTTGTGAAGAGTAGCTTGGTTTTCCTAAGGCTGCGGCGCAGCATCTGGTGGGAGCTGGCGGTGGTTGGCAAGGCCAGCAGCAGGGAGAAAGCTTGTAGTGAAAGAAGAGCACGCAGAGGGGCTGGTCCCCTGCTGCTCTTCCCTTTCTATCACTACTTCTTTGGAGAGTAGTGGCTGTTTCACCTCCATTTCTGTCACCCTCTTCATCTACCCTGGCCTTAGAAAGTAGTGGGTGTTTTGCTTTGCCTTTTAAATCTTGCTCAAATCCAGGGAAGGGAATCCTGGGAAATCCAATCTAACCACATCATTTGAGTTAAAAACTGCCATAGAGATGGTTGCACAATTCGGTGCATTTACTAAAAGTACTCCTTAAGTAGGTGGACTTTATGGTATGTGAATTATGTCTCAATAAAGCTGGTATTCAATAAAAAAACTACCACAGGTTGAAAATGCTAAAGAAAAGCAAGGAAACAATTACTACAAAAACCAGGATAGTGATTGCTGTTGGGAGGGAGGGCAGGAGAAGAGGGGTCGTGAGAAGGAGTTGTGGAGGGGATTCTCTAACTATTTCCTTGATATGGGAGGGTACTTGCTTTATTATCATGCACTCTTCAGTAAATACACATTGCAGACAACACAAAAAAGACAGGAATTTGCATCTGGAGGTGACAGGACATGAGATCAGTGCAGTTCATAACGGTCTGGGGGCCAGTAAGATACAGTCTTCATGTTTAGCTTTGTAGAGATTAAAGGATGTCAACGTGGGTGATTTAAGTGTTCCTTCTTGAGGTTTGAATTTCAGTGTGGTAATTGCTTCTTATTGGGTTGTGTCTGTTCCCTAAACTGCTGTTCTTTGGAAAGCTAAAAGGTAGTAGCTGATCCTTTTGTTAACTGGGTCTCCAGGTCTCTTGACTGGTCGTAAGTTTTGAAAATAGGTCAGTGGGATACTTCTGTTACTTTTCACTGTGTATATTTGATTTTGAAATTTGAACTAAGATTTCTTTGTACTTAAAAGTAGATTTTATAGATTCATTCAGACTTTCATATCAAATCCGTTTTGATAATCTGAGAAATCAGAACATTCTCATCATCTAAAACTTGTTAGAAATGCCTTTATCTACTCTCCATTTACTGCAGCTACTTTTCATTTGAATGTTTGTTATGGCTCTTTTTATTCTCTTTGTAATAAGGAAGCAATTGCCCAAATAAAGATATGCAGCTTTCCTGCCTGGGGCTGTAGTTGTACCAGAGTTCGGAAATGGATGTGAAGATTTTTACAAAAGTTCAAAATAAAGAGTATCTTGTATCATTTGTATGCAAAAACTAGAATTTTTTTTTTTTTTGCTGTAGTTATGTAGACTTTTAGTTGCTTTTCTTGGTGTAGAACATATATAGAATTTTGTTTTTGAAATGAGTTGAGATTTTTGAATGAGATTATTTCTACATGGGTTAAATTTATAATAGTAAAGCCTCCTTAGTATTATTTATGGCACCTTTGAACTATTTATAAAACTTCAAAGATACATTTATTACATAATGAGCTTTTTAGGGTTTTATTATTTGAGTCAAATAATCACTTTTTATACTTTTCCATTAAGAAATTTTTGATAAGCTTTCTAAACCAGTTAATCGTTTTGTCTGTTCCTCTTTCATTCAGTGGTTGTTTAGAGTACTCACTTAGGATGCTTGTTAAAACATTAAGTCAGGCTACATGGGTCAAGGGCTGTCCACAGGAGTACAGCAGTAGGTTTTGCAGCAGGGGAGAGAGATTGGTCATAACCCCAGAGACAATGACAAGTGGGGATTTACAGCCAAGGAGCTAGGTGGGGGTCAGGGAATAGAAAATCACTAAGAGCAAAGATGAGGGGGAGGGGGATTCCGGATGACCTGATCTAACAGGATTCTTACTGAAGGCAGGCCTGGGTGATCAGACATTACTTCAGGGTGGTGGAGGAGGAGGAGCCTGTCAGATATTGAGGGTCGGGTTTCTGTCCAAACCACACTGACAGGACATTTGCTGACCCTGGGCTATGCAGGCCTACTGAGGATGAACACCAAAGGTTTAGCCTGGGTGGGAAGAGGATTCTGGGGAGCTCATCTAGAGTTTGGTCAGGAGATACTCCGTCAGTACCTCCAGCCTTGGTAAGCTTGCCATTCAGAAGTACATAAAAGGTGGCCACGATCTTGTCGAGAAGACATGTAAAGCTTAATTGCATATGGTGTGCTGAGGAGTGTAATGGAATTATAGAGCATGTATGCACAGGATGAACTTGAAGCACAGAGGAGGCTCTGACAAAGTCTACTTGAGCATGTGAATGTGAATATGAACAAACATGACACTAAAGCTGAATCTGGAAGGTGATTAGGAGCTTGCAAGGCAGACAGAACCAGCAAGAATACTCCAGGCTGAAGGTACTACACATACAAAGGAACAGAAGGAAGACATGATTTGACTTGCTTGGGTAATTTCATAATTGCTGGGTGAGGGTTTGAGGACAGAGATGGATGAGTTAAGTTTAGAGGGACAGCAGTGAGATCACAGAAGGCCCTGTGTGTTGTGTTAGGTTTACATTTTACCTCATAGGTGATAGGGATTAATTGAAAGATTTTAATCAGAAGAGCAAATGAATAGAGTTTCATTGTACACAGTTACTCTGTGGACAATATAGAGAACGGCTTGGGAAGAAGCTGGGAGTCTGGTGAGGAACCTAAACCAGAGTTATGAATTAAGACTTGTTTCTAGGCTGTGACAGTAGAGAAGCATCTGACCTGGAAGCTAAAACCAGTAGGATTTAATGTGACCTCTAAGATATGGTGGCTGTTGCCCTTTCCCTAAGCTGACAAATGACAGATTAGGAAGAGAAAAGATAGATCTTGATCATGTATGTACTTAGTTAACAGAGAAATGTGATTGAAAGGAGCAGTTAGGATTTGGGGCATATATATCATCTTCATAGGTGAGGTGGAGTGGGGAAAGGGCATTTATGGGAAAACAACTTTTTAGAAAGATAAAGAATAGGAGATAATGATCGTTTTGTGTCATCGTTTGGATATGGTCTGTTGGAGTTGTTCCTGTGAAGGGGATTAATGACAACTGAGTTCTTTCAAGTTCTTTCTGGAGGCCCTGCTTTTAGGCATGTGGGATTTTAGGAACTGAAATGCCCTCAACTCAAAATAATTTTATACCACAGTGGCTTATTCTGATTCCTTCTTCGTGAAGGAGAAGCAAAATTACTGAGAGTTTGGCTTAAGTGATAGTAGTGTAGATAATGAAATACACAAAGAAGAACAGCTTCAGGAGTATCGAGTCTGTATTTGTATAGTCTAGCTTGGAGAACCCATGGAACATCTAGGTAAAGATCCTAGGAAGCAGTTGGATATAGATCTGGGAGCTCAAGAGAGCTCAGAGAAGCTGTGAACGTATGGATAAAATGTTCTAGGAGAATAGAAAGAATGGGAAAAGAAAGAGTTTCTAGAAATGGACCAGAGGAGGCTGGAATACAAGAGAGGATGGAGGGAATCAGGAGGAAATTGAGCTTTTAAAGGAGACTATAGGGAGGAATATCTGAGTACAAGGAGAACTAGGAAAATAACAGAAACCAAGCGAGGATAGAGTAGCAGGGAGAATGAGCAGTAGGGATTAGCAGTGCCAGGTTATGGAGTAAAATCTTATGTGCTAAGAAAATATTTTTTGATTTAGTGTATGATAATGGTACTATTTTGAGGAGGAAATGGAAGGTTGTTTATTTAAATGGATTTGGAGCAATTAATGTACCACTTAAGAAATACTTGGTTTTGGATTCCGACCTCATACCTTACAGCAAGATAAATCTAAGTATTAGCTGGGTGTAGTGGTGTATGTCTGTAGCCCCAGTACTTGGGAGTCTGAGACAGAAGGATTGCAGGTTTGAGGCCAGCCTCAACAATTTAGCGAGATTCTCAATAACCTAGCAAGACTCTGTTTCAGAACAAAAGATAAAAAGGTCTGGGGGGGTGTGGCTTGGAGGTAGAATGCCCCTGGATTCAATCTCCAGATGTCCCCTCCCAAAATTCTAAAAAATAAACATAAAAACTAGAAATACTAAAAATACTGCAAGGAAATATTGGTCAATATTTATGTGTGGTATACAGATAGATGGTAAGAGTTATTCTAGTCATGACACCAAACCAGAAACAAAAGACTGACAAATTTTATTGCATGTAAACTTGCCATTTCTTTGTGCTAAAAATACCATAAAATTGCTGGGCATGGTGATGCATGCCTGTAATTCCAGTACTTGGGAGGCTGAGACAGGAGGGTCGCAGGTTTGAGGCCAGCCTCAGCAACTTAGCGAGACCTTGTTTCAAAATAAAAAGTAAGCCGGGCATGGTGGTGCACACTTGTAATCCCGGTACTTGGGAGGCTGAGACAGGAGGATAGCAGGTTCGCAGCCAGCCTCAGCTACTTAGTGAGGCCCTCCACAACTTAGTGAGACCCTGTTTCAAAATAAAGAGTAAAAAAATAGGACTGGGAGTGTAGCTAGGAGGTAGAATGCCCCTGGGTTCAACCATCAGTGCCAAAAACAAACAAACAAGCAAACAAACAAACAAACAAACAAACAAACAAACATCCCATAAAATCAGAACGTAAGTGGCAGATTGAGGGAAGTATTTGCCACATATTTGACAGGCAGATTTATTGTCCTTACAAATATTATCCATAAAATGAGTAAGTGGAGATTTCTGGTTAAGTAGAACTCATTGAAGATGTATTTATCTCTACTTCCTTCCAAAATGTTGATAAAATGACAGAAAGGAATCATCAAAGGTATAAACCAAAGACAAAAAGAATGACAATAGGTAAAATTTCTGTTTTTGCCAATGGTAGACTGAGTGTTTTGGTCCTTTTTTCTGGTGAGAACAAGTAGAAAAGATGGGTAAAGTTTTAAATAAATTTTTGTGAAGGTAACGGAATCGAGTATTCAAAAGACAATAGAATGATGTTTTCAAATGTTAAAAAGAAAGTAAAACTGCCAAATTAGAATTCTATTTCCAGCAAAAATAGCCTTTAAAAACAAGGACAAAAATTGCCCTTTTAGGTCAACAAATTTTATTAACTGATAGAATAATCAGGAAAGACCTAGAAAATCTCCACAACATAATTAACAAACATGACTTGAGATCTCAGCGGCTTAGCAGCAGATTAGACATTGTGTGAGAGAGAAGTACTAGATTGAAAATAAGAAATGTTCAATATGAAATGTAACAAAACCTGAAATAAATATATTTCATCTGATAATTATAGACGTCTTTTCATATGGACAAAGAACATTTATCAAAATTGCTCATGTATAAAGCAAATTTCAGTAAACAACACTAAAGTTAGAGTATCAGACTTACTCTAAACATTGGTTTAGTATTTGAAAAATTGATCATTATAAATCACTGAATTAATGGAGTAAAGTCAAAAAATAATGTGATAAATGTCAATTGATGCAAAAATTGCCTTTGATATAATCCAACACTCATTCAAAATGAAATCTCATGAATAAAAGGTAACTTTCTTAATCTGGTAAAAGTTACTTAAAAGTTCAGTGGCAAGCATCACATTTAATGGTGAAAATGTTGAAAATTGGGGGGAGGCGGGGGGGAGGTGGGGGGGAGGGACACCAAGAGCTGTGTGCATGTATGTTAACACCAAACTGATACTCATTGTGATGTGAGACTACAATGCACCAATAAAAACATGAAAAAAAAATGTTGAAAATTTTTCTCTTGATGCTGGGGAAGAAATAAGTCATTACTACTGTTCCCACATCTGTTTATTATTCTACTGGAAGTTCTACCTAGGTTAGTAAGACAAGAAAATAGAATACAGGGATCAGAATGAAAAGAATAAGTCTATGCTGTTATAGATGTGAATAGTTCTATATGCAGGAAATCCAAAAATATCTCCTTATAACTTACTACAAACAATAAACAGGATTGCAAAATTCATAATAACTCTAGAACCAGTTGCAGTTTTATATGCCAACAACAAACAGAAACTATAATAAAACATCATTTGCAATAGCATAAAAACTCATTGCTTTAAGATCTAAGCCAAGCGTGGTGGTGCACATCTATAATCCCAGTACTTGGGAGGCTGAGACAGGAGGATCTCAGGTTCAAAGCCAGCCTTAGCAACTTAGTGAGGCTGTCAGCAATTTAGTGAGACACTGTTTCAAAATAAAAAATAAAATAAGACTGGGGGTGTACTTTGGAGGTAGAATGCCTTTGGGTTTAATCCTTAGCCCCAGACACACAAAAACAAAAGCAAACAAACAAAAACAATGCAGCAATAAGCAATGTAAAAGCAGTAAATAGCATTGAGAGAGTCAAAGGCCTAAACAAATAAGGGGATATACCATGTTCATGGATTAGGAGATTATATTATAAAATGTTGATTATTTCCAAATTTTGTGCATTCAATACAATTTCAAAGCGCCAACATTGTTTTTTTTTGTTGTTGTTGTTTGGTGGAAATTAACAAATGGACACTAAAATATATTTGAAAATGTAAACAGCCAAGAATAGCTGAGATAATTTTGAGGAGCAACAAAGTGAGCAGACTTATGCTTCAGGATATCAAGACTTACTCTAAAGCTCTAGTAATGAAGGTAATATGGTTCAAGTAAAAAAGGCCAGACAGGTAGACCAGTTGAACAAAGTAGTCCAGAAAGAGACCCACACTTCGATGGATGGACACATAATTTATTACATAGGAGGCCCTGCAGAGTAGTAAAGAAAGGAGAGTCTCTGCAGTAAATGGTGTTTGGGGGCTGGGGATGTAGCTTAGTGGTAGAACACTTGCCTAGCATGCACTGCAAAAACAAACAAAAAAGTCTTTGATTAACTAGGTAGGTATTGCTCATGTGGAAAAACCCGAAATACAATACCCCTGCCTCACACCACATACAAAAGTTAATTCCAAGTCCACATCAGTCTGAATCCCAGTCAGGAGAGAGAAACCAGCAAATTGAAAGAAAAGCTTAATATGATGAATTACTAATTGTAACAGGGAATTGAAGTAACAAGGAATTGGCTAGTTGTAAGTGAAGAGAACACCAAAGAACTTCGGAATAGCAGATACATGGGGCAGCTGCTGCCCCCAGTGCTGAAAAGAGTCCCCCCTTCCTCCAGAACAGAGATCGGACCATATCCAGAGGACATGGCTCTGGTTTACAAGATAGCAGAGAGTTTCCCGGGGTGTCACGCTGGTGGAACTTGGTGGAAGTCTACCTTCTGGAGCTTGCTAGAAGTTACTTTGCAGGTACCAGAGAAAAGCTGCTTATTGGGGAGGTGTCCATTGGGGGTACCTTGCTTCCAAACCACTCAGGTATGGTGCTGGGACGAGTTGCTGGGAATTGCTGGCCACAGTGTGCTGCAGTCTCCAGAGGCCAGAGTGGCTACACATGCTGTAGCCACCTGGGGTGCAGGAGCCGGTTGCTATGGAGTAACACACTTAATGTAGAAAAACTTAGAAGGCTGTACATATCAAGATGGCACCAGTATTTTTTTCTCCCTGGCAAATTAGGATTATAGTGATTTCCCCAACCCTGCATTAATTCAGCATTTATTCAGTAAAAGTCATTGAATGTTCTCTATGCCAGACTGGATACATACCAGTGGATAGAACACACACACATTGAACTTGCCTTTGCAGAATTTATGGTGTGGTCGGCCAGCCAGATGTTCAGTTGGTATTCTTTGATGATCTGATCCCTGGGGATATATATATAATGGTGATCAAACACAATCTTGCCTTCAAAGGGAACTAGCCATTGAGCAGATAATCATAAGAATAGTCACATATTGCTGGGTACATAGCACACACCTATAATCCCAGAACTTGGGAGCCTGAGACAGGAGGAGCTCAGGTTTGAGGGCAGCCTGGGCAACTTAGTGAAACCCTGTTTCAAAATAAAAAATAGGGCGGAGTGTATATCTCAGTGGTAGGATGCCCTTGGGCTCAATCCCCAGCACAACAACAACAACAACAACAACAAAAAGAGAATAAGCACAAATTTGGAAAGTCATCTGAAGAGACATGGAGGACAAATCCAGGCTGCTGCCAGAGAGCAAGCCCTAAGTTAGGTGGGAAGCCAGGGAAGCCTTCTCATAGGAAGTGCTAGTTCATGATGTAAGTGATGAGTTAGCGAGATGAGTGGTCCAGAGGGGAAGCTTGTGGGGAGACTTTACAGTGGGGAAGAAGTGAGAAGCAGGGGGAAGCTAGAGGGTAGGGTGAAGCCAGCTCAGGAACTGGGCGGCCCAGTGGAGGCACCACTATAGAGGTCCAAAGTGGAGTGTCGTGGACTCTATTTAGGTGCCTTTTCTTTTATTGCCGTCTCGTCGGAGTGCTGAGTGGTCAGTTGATGGAGGCAAGAGTGGTGGTCACGGGGCCATTGGGTGCATTTGCAGGAATCCAGGGGAAGCTCTTGGTCGCACCAAGGGAGCAGCAGAGGAGCTGGAGATAACTTGATAGCTTGGGAATGGGGTTTGGAAGGAGAATCAGTCAGACCTGGGAAAAGGTTCAGTGTGGACTGGGAGGCAGAGGGAGCTGTTGAGAATGACTCCGAGGTTTCTGGCTTCAGTCATTTTGTGGAATTTGATTCCATTTTTCTGTATAATTTTTTAGTGAGTATAAATTACATCTTCAATGAAAAAAGTAAAAGAAATGTGAATTTGGAGATGAAGGCTTTGGTGATCAAACAAACAAACCAGTTACAGCAAAAACTAGAAAGTGAAGAAATAGAAATAGTGTGGATTACTGCAAGTCTACAAATTCTGCACAAGCTATAAAATTAGAAGGCCAGGGCAGAGCTACCGGACTGGGGATGTTGGGTTTTGTGTTACAGAAGGGGTAGATGTGAGCAACTTCCATGGGGAGTGAGAGGCTGTAGAGAGAAGAGAGGGCATTCATTAGTCAGCAGATACTTGAATGTCTGTATGCTAAGGCAGCATTCTAAGCTCTTAAAATATATAAACCAACCTCCCTCCTTCCCCCTCCCTCTAGCTTACCTTCTGAAGGGGGGAGACTGACAATACATAATCTGCTAAGTACCTCGCAAACAGAAAAAAATAGAGCCTGTAAATGGGGAGGTACAAGGAGTGCTGAGGTGGGGTGGGAAGTGGGATGTAGTTTTATGTAGTGGGTGGCATTGATCCCATTAGAATGCAAGAAACACCAGGACAGGAAATTTTATTTTACTGGCTGCTGTCTCCAGAGTTTAGAATGGTGCCTGGCACAGAGTAAATGCTTAATAAACAATTGTTGTGTGAATGAATTAATGATACACACTCTTGGGGATGGGAAGAAAGGAGTTGTAGAATATGGAGGAAAGACAGTGAGGACAGTTGGGAATGAAATACATTATCAATATTTCCAATTCACATTATAAATATATTAGCTCTCAAAGGACTTCACTATTCAGTTGTATTTTGAATTCTTTGGGTGAACTTTTTTTCATGGCATTAGTTTTGCTTCCTGTGTGTTTCTCAGGTCTATCAGGATAATTTACAGATCTTACTTATTCTTAGGTGCAATACCCAGTTGAAAGGTGACCTTTTTCAGTAATTTAAAAATCAAATTAGTATTACATATTAAAGATCTCTAATAACGTGTCTTGTATTACCCCACCTTTAAGTGGCGTACATTCGTGTATAAGTATGTGCGTCTGTATTGTGGTTGTTTTATGCTAATTAAAGAATATATAACCACTGTGGTGGTTTTATAGTAAACCTAAAAATACTCCCTGCCATTACTCTTGATCAGTCATTTGGGCTGACCCATAGTAATGTTTTCATGGGCCTTGGTTAAGTGTAGTCTCAGGACGATCTTCCTGTTTGTGTGAAACCATGCCGACACACCACAGACCGTAACTCCTCCTAACTTAGGCATGCATAAAGAGGATTGTCCTGCATTTGCTGAGGCTGAAGTTTTTCATTTGAGGATTCCAGAAGATAGGACTTTTGGCTTCTGAGTGCAGGGCACACCTGCCAATGTTGAATGTTATGACCATTCAGTCATAGTTAGAAGTTGTCTTATATTTGAAAGACTTCACATATTAATGAGAATAAGGGAGCATGTCAAAGGACTATATCCTTTTTGCTGTGGGTTGCCTATCCTTTTCCATAGAAATCACTTTATTATGCTTTTATTTTAGAAGCATATAAAATATGTACCTAATTATAAAAGTAATAAAATTAGAAAAATTCTAACAACATAAGAGTGTGATTAAAAAAATTGAAACTTCCCCTAAGATTTACATCCTAGAAGATAACCATTCTCAATAATTTATATCTGTATAAGTTCTTTTTGTTACTGTAACAATACCCGAGGCTGGGAACTTTATAAAGTAATGAGGTTTATTTAGTTTACAGTTTCCGGGGCTGATAGTCCAAGATCAGGTGGCCTCATTGGTTCAGTCTCTGGTGAGGGCCTGACGGCAGAAGAGGAAACCAGAGAGGTTGGATGGGCTGGACTTAAGCACTTACTTACTTATTTGGGGGCACTGGGGATTGAACCCAGGGGCATTCTATATCTAAGCTATGCCCCCAGCCCTATTTTATTTTTTATTTCAGTGTGCTGGCCTTGAACCTGCAATACTCTTATCTCAGCTTCCCAGGTACTGGCATTACAGGCGTGTACAACTACACCTGGCCGGACTTAAGCTTTTATAACAGTTCTCTGAGGATTGACCAGGGTCCCTTGAGAAGTATTTTAATCCCTTCTAAGGGCACACAACTCGAACCTGCTTTTCCTTGCCTCAGTCTCCCTAGTAGCTGGGACTGTTGGTGTGTGCTACCATGCCTGGAGTGTTCACATAATTTTGCACATTTCTCTAGTTATTTTCTTAGGACAGATGTGCTTGCCCAAATATAAGCATTTACCATGTGCCCTTTGGAAATGTTGCACCAATTTGGATTCTTAGTTGCCAAATACAAGTGTCCATTTCCCCAAGCCCTTACCAACAATAGGTGTTTTCACTCTTAAATCTTTCTTTTCATTCTTAAATCTTTCTCACTCTAACAGGTGAGAAACTTATATCTCCTTTTGATTTGCATTTCTTTATATATCATATCCCTGTCATTTAGCATTTTTTGACCACTTATGCTTTTCTTTTTTTTTTTTTGGCAGTACTGGGGAATAAACCCAGGGGCATTCTACCTCCGGGCTACACCCCTAGTCCTATTTTTTATTCTTTATTTTGAAACAGGGTCTCACTAAGTTGCAGAGGCCTCACTAAGTAGCTGAGGCTGGCCATGAACCTAAATCCTCCAGTTTCAGCCTCCCAAGTACTGGGATTACAAGCATGCGCCACCATGCCCAGCCTTAAGCTTTCTTGATTTTTTTTTTTTTTTGCATTGTCTTTAGTTGTTTGCTCTTTTTTCTAATAGGTTCTTGGTCCTTTTTCTTCCTGATATATCAGCATGTGCCACTGCTCCTGGCTTGATTTTTAAAAAAAATCTATGTGTGGCTGGGTGTGGTGGTGCACGCTTGTAATCCCAGTACTTGGGAGACTGAGACAGGAGGATCATAGGTTCTCGGCCAGACTCAGCTACTTAATGAGGCCCTCTACAACTTAGTGAGACCCTGTTTCAAAAATAAAGAATAAAAAATAGGGCTGGGGGTGTAGCTCGGAGGTAGAATCCTGGGTTCAATCCCCAGTACTGGAAAAAATGTGTGTGTGTGTGTGTGTGTGTGTGTGTGTGTGTGTGTGTTGTTAACCATATGTATTTCAGTCTCAATTTTCTTTTTTTTTTTTTTTTGCGGTACCGGAGGTTGATCGCAGGGGCGTTCTACCTATGAGCTACG
>PVJS01003684.1:0-73949 GCA_004027185.1 Glis glis | reverse complement strand
AGCTACACCCCCAGCCCTATTTTATTTTTTATTTTGAAACAGGGTCTCACTAAGTTGCTGAGGCTGACTGCGAACCTGTGATCCTCCTGTCTCAGCCACTCAAGTATTGGGATTCCAGGTGTGCACCACCAAGCCTGGCTCAGACTTGCTTCTTGAATTCCTGAAGTATTATGCATCTCTAATTTTGTTAGGGAGGATGAGTTTCCCCTCCACTCTATCCCTCCTGGCCACTGGCTCCTGGTTGTTTCTCTCGGCTGTCAGAGTGGAGATGGGGTGGCATGGGGATTGAGGGTGGCACAAGTGGTGGTGAGGACACCCACAGTGGGTAAGGAAAGGTGACAGCTGGGGGTCAGCTTGGGCTTTCGTCACCATGTCCTCTGCAGGCAGGTCAGAGGAGGACTTTGACCTCCAAAAGCCACCTCTGTCCCTCTCCAAAGGCGCTCACTGAGAGCCTCTGGCACCCTGCGGGCATCTGAAGTCTCTCTCCTTTGCTGCCATCTCCACTTTATTTTTATTTTATTTTATTTTATTTTATTTTATTTTATTATTTTATTATTTTATTTTATTTTTTATTTTATTTTATTTATTTTATTTTATTTTATTTTATTTAATTTAATTTTATTTTATTTTATTATTTTATTTTATTTTATTTTATTTTATTTTATTTTATTTTATTTTATTTTATTTTATTTTATTTTATTTTATTTTTTGCGGTACCGGGGATTGAACGCAGGGGCGTTCTACCTCCGCGCTATACCCCCGGCCCTATTTTTTATACTTTATTTTGAAACCGGGTCTCACGAAGTTGCGGAGGGCCTCACTAAGTAGAGACAGAGAGACAGGGAGAGAGAGAGAGAGAGAGACGGAGACAGGGAGAGAGACAGAGAGAGCGCGCGCGTGCGTGAACTGAGGCTGGCCGCAAACCCGGATCCTCTGGTCTCCGCCTCCCAAAGTACTGGGATTACAAGCGTGTGCCACCACGCCCGGCTCCCATCTCCACTTTAATGTCTACTAGTTTTCTTTATTCTGGAAGAAACCTTCGCTTTACCCTCCTGCCTTCTTTTACAAAGGCCTTCTCTCTCGTACATCTTTTATGGCCAGGCCCCTTCAGGAGGCTGACGTGCTCCTTGTTCGTTGCTTCACATGAACTCCCTTTCAGTCTCTGCTCTTGCCAGTGCTCTCACTCCCGAGGGCCATTCCCCTGTGCTCAGAATTCCTAACCTGGCCTCCTGGATCAGAGGAATCCATGGCTTCTCAGCGCTGCAGATGGCCTGACCCGGCGAGTGCCCCTCCTGGAAGCTTCTGCCCTCTTCCTCCACTCAGTGCTGTTGGACCTCTTGGTTCACTTCTCTGCCTTTCCTTTGCATGCCTCTTCTATCACCTTTTTCATGTTTCTTCTTTTCTTTTTGTGGTACTGGGAATTGAACCCAGGCGCTTTGCACCTCCAAGCTACACTCCCAGCCCTATTTTATTTTTTATTTTGATGCTGAGGGTCTTGCTAAGTTGCTGAGGCTGGCCTCCAACCTGTGATCCTCCTGTCTCAGCCTCTCAAGTACTGGGATTACAGGCATGTGCCACCACTCCCGGTGTAGTCTGTTCTTTTAATAATAGCATTTATTGTGCTTGTCCATGCAGGTGCACACGACTATATTGTTATGTCTTTTAGTGTTGTCAAATCCCCAAATTTAATACAAAAATATGTGCTATTTTATTTCCAATTCCTGTCCTTCTGTTTATTCTGTGCACTACAGTTAGGGTATTATATTAATTTTTAAAAGTATGCATGTAGGTAGATATTACCTATGGGTTTTATCTCCACGTGGCGAAAAAGTCAAGGTTTTACAAGGAGAGCCTGGAGTCTGCAGGGCTTGGGGATGTGGGATTTGCTTCTATGGCTGAAAGAACAGTCACAAAAATGCTATAATTCATCAATTCTAGAGAGCCATTCCTTCATGTTTTAATAATGTTACACTCATGTTTCCCAACTGATTTGCATGTTTAGTTGCTGTGGCAATTATTTAGGAAATCAATGCACCAACTTAAAATGACTGTGTTAGGACTGGGGGTATATTGGGGTTTTGTTTTGATTCTGGGGATTGAACTCACAGACTTTCTACCTCTGAGCTACACCCCAAGCCTTATTTTTTTTTTGAAACAGGGTCTCACTAAGTTTCTGAGGGCCTTGCTAATGTTGCTGAGGCTGTCCTTGAACCTGCAATCCTCCTGTCTCAGCCTCCCAAGTACTAGGATTACAGGTGTGCACCACCACTCCTGGGACCCCAGCTCTTTTTTTAGTTTTTGTTTTGAAATAGGCTCTTGTTACATTGCTGAGAGTCTCACCAAGTTGCTGAGTCTGACCTCAACCTGCAATCCTCCTGTCTCAGCCTCCCAAGTACTGGGATTATAGGCATGCACCACCACACCCTGCAGTTGTTGACATTTAAATCAGGAAAT
The DNA here is from genome assembly GCA_004027185.1 of Glis glis. NCBI lineage: Eukaryota > Metazoa > Chordata > Mammalia > Rodentia > Gliridae > Glis > Glis glis. The sequence continues at coordinate 71,495 of PVJS01003684.1, read as the reverse complement.
TTCACTAAGAAATCCCATTAAAACCTGTGGGGGGATCTCTATTTCTGATAACACCAGGCTCACATGCCCATGTCTGCCATTGCCCAGAGATGGATAGCAGCTCCCTGTTACCCAGTGTGTGAGCTGTCCTGTTCCCCAGCCCCACATGCCCGGCCCTTCCCCTCTCCTGTCCATCCATGTGGACAGGCTGGCATCCATGGCTGACAGACCTGAGCTGTACCCACTGGTGCCAGGTAGTGCCAGCTGTGAAGTATTTTGAATATCACCCCTGCCTGGAGCCAATGGAGCTGCTAAACCCTGCTCTGCAGAGATGTTGCTGTCAGCTTCTTGCTAGAATACAAATTTAAATTCTGACTCCGGGGTTGTGCTGTCATATGGATTAATCTGTTAGATTGTCAGTATCTTCCACCATTTCATTTATGGGAGCAGGGTTTCTAGATTGAGTCTAGAAGGAATTCAGAAGCTCTGGCCATGTCTGTGCAGATGGGGCCCGAGCCCAATTTGCTTGTGGGCTGAGGCCCCTCCAGGGGGATGGTTCATCCTGATGAACTAAAGAGTCAGATAGGAGAGCTGGGCCCTGCTAGCGAAAGCTGTTGTCAGAGGTGGAGTGACGCCTGACATCCTGATTTCTCTGTGCACCTAGCTCTCAGAGACTTTTCCTTGAATCACTGGGGTACAGAGCCATAGATAGAGGGAGCAGTGGTTCTCTGCAAACTCTTGGATGTTCCTCTGGCATGTTGAACACAGGGATAATGAGACGTCCTTCCATCATGGCCTCACAGGGCAATGCACCCGTGTTCCGGAAGAGCCCCCCAGACACTTCAGTACTCTGCTGAAGAAGGCATGTGGGTGCCTATTACTGGCAGCTGCTTGGGGGTTCTAGCTAATCCCCTGCACACCCTTTCACATCCTTAACCTGTTGTAGCCAAATGGGCTTGAATCAGAACTAGCAGTTGTATTGGTTGTAGTGGGTTTTTTTTTTTTTGGTACTGAGGATTGAACCCAGGGGCTTTCTACTTTGAGCTACACCTCCAGCCCTATTTTATTTTTTACTTTGAAACAGGGTCTCACTAAGTTGCAGAGGACCTCGCTAAGTTGCTGAGGCTGACCTCAAACCTGTGATCCTCCTGTCTCAGCCCCCCAAGCAGTACTAGGATTACAGGCATGTGCCACCATGCTCAGCTTGTAGTGTTCTTAGAATGTTTCAGTGTAGACAGTGTGCACAATGTGAAGTTAAATTGAATGTATACCTTAGGAGCTGTTGGCTGGCATTTCAAGTATCCTTGGGTCATTTGCTTATTGGTGCCTGAGATACCACCCTGAAGTGTAGTAGCTGAGAAGGCAATGTGCTCAGATCTCTCCTGGTTCTGAGAGTAGACTGGCACAGCTGCAGCCTTTCATGTGGCTGCAGCCCAAAGATAGCTGGACTGGGGGTCTCTGAAGCCTCATTGGGCCAACATGAGATGGTGTCTTTCCTCACGTGTCTGGTTCTTGGGATGGATGTCTGGACCAGCTGGGCATCTACTCCTCCATGTGGCCCCAACGTGGCTAGCTTGGGCTTCTTCACAGCATGGCAACCTCAGGGTAGCTAGATTTCCAAGAGAGCTCTCCAGGAGACTCAAGCCAGAGCCCTGCGTCTTCTTATCACTTAGCTTTGGGGGGCACGCAGCAAACAGCATGTTTCTTGCCCCCAGTGGGGACTGTGGAGTGTCAGTACACATTTTATGTGTTAACTTGGCAAGTCCTTGTTTCTGTGAAGGGGATTTTTAGATGTGATAAACATTTACATCAGACAGTGAGTAAAGCAGACATTCTTCCTAATAGGGTGGGCCTCTTCCAATCAGTGGAAGGCCTTAGGAGAAAAGAGACTGTCTTCCACTGAGGAAGAGGGAATTCTGCTGACCAATTGCCTTTGGATTAGAACCACAGCATTGCCTCTCCCCTGAGTCTCCAACTTGATGGACTATCCTACAGATTTTGGACTTGTCATTTCAGCAATTGCATGAGCCAATTCCTTAAACACTCTCTCCCACCTCTTTCTCTCTCCACTTCTCCCCATATTGGTCTGTTTCTCTGGAGAATCCTGACTAATACATGGGTTCAGTTTCAGAGAGGACATTGGATTCCCAGGGGGAAGAACCTCAAAAATGAATTTCCAGCCCTCATCCATCAAAATTCTTACCTGAATTCTTGCATCCACTCTGGGAGTGGTTAGTTGGAATTTGAAAGAGTCTGATGAGGATTTTCCCCATCCAGACGTGACTATACAATATCATGAACTGAGATCTCCAATGGAAGGAAGGTTTTTCTCTTGTATCTGGGATGTGTAGAAATAATAGTTTTTCACCAGTGGAAGGAGTGGTGTTGAAGTGGTTGGGTTGGCTGGAAATACTGAAGGAGGTTTGAGAAGCTGGCAAGCCTCACTCAACAGCATGTGCCCTGGCCAGGCGTTCTTTTTGCTTTGTGCCCTCTGCTTCTCAGAGGCACCTGTTGCTTGATCCAACTAGAAGGGAGCTGAGTACAAGTGCATGAGATTGAGACATTTCTTGTTGGAGGTCCCAAGGACAGAAAACAAGATGTCCCTGAGCTTTGCATGGTTATTTTGAGCCCAGCTGCTCTAAGAAGTGATTACACAAACAGAAGGACTTATTTTTGTTGTGATGTGCTACACAGGCATGAGCCACAGTGCTCTCACCTACCTCTAAGTGTTGTCTATGGCTAACATGGCTTCTCTGCCCCAAGTCAGACAAAGTTCAGTGGCCAAATGGGCTCAGGTCAGCTTGTAGAGGGAGACACTGGTCCTGGGATTCATATGATGTTGCTTTGCATGTCTAGTTGCACACTGAAGAGCTGGGGTGGAGAAATTGGAAACCCTTCTAGGCCAGGGAAACCCCAGCAGTATGTCCCACACCATCTGCTTACAGGAAGGAGCCTGTGGCACAAGCCACCATTATTCTTGGCAAGACCTGGTGGTGTCTACTGTCTTTGTTCAGTGCAGTGGCCTAATGGACCCATCTCCCTAGTTGGGTCCTTTCTCGCTAGTTGGGTTCACTACTCTTCCATTTCAAGGGGAAGAAAAAGGAAGGCTGAAGGTCACTGTCTCCTTCTGGGGAATGTGGAAGAAGCCTTTTTGTGAAAAGAGCCAAGGTATGTTAGTCTGCTGGTGCTGACCTCAGACACAGTTTCTGAGGCCAGGATGGAGTCCTGCATAAGCAGAGTGGACAGGAGCGCTAGCATCGAGTTTCTTATTGTGATGTTGTCCTTAAGCTGATGATGGCTGCGGAGTGTCCTGTCTCATCCATGTGCCTTACTTGTCTCCCTACAGAGATGAGGCTCATGTCTAGTATCTCTTATGAACTGTCCTTTCTTTGGTTATTAAACACCACCACAGTGCTCTGACCCCAGTGTGAGCTAAATACATACACTGTTGAGGCAGTGATTCTGCTAATGAGTGAGCAGGGCAGATGGTGGACAAGTCCAGTGTGAATAGCACAATGGTCCTAGGACATAGTTTTATAAACTTGAATGATATACAGAAAAGCAAGCTCCTTTTAAATGAAAGTAGACTGTGGACTTCTAGGGTTGATTTAAAATTTTAACTGTTTCTTAAATTCTAAGAATTAAGCCAGGCATGGTGGTGCAGGCCTGTAATCCCAATACTTGGGAGGCTGAGACAGGAGGATCACAGGTTCAAGGCTAGCCTCAGCAAATTAGTGAGGTCCCTTAGCAACTTAGTGAGACCCTGTTTCAAAATAAACAATAAAATTGGGCTGGGGTGTAGCTCAGAAGTAGAATGCCTCTGGGTTCAATCTCTAGTACAAAAAAATTCTAAGAATTAGAGAACGAGGTGTTGTTCTTTTCTGTTTGCCTCTTGACCTACACTACACATTCCTTCCCTCCACTCTGATCTCTGTCCTGGGAAGCTGGCCCATCTGAACTATATCAGTGGGTTTCCTTGTCTTTTGCCATCTGGTTTGTTAGTCCTTGGGGAGCCCTTAATTTGCATAGGGGATGAGGTCAGGGTATTGATTTCTACTGCACCGTTTACCTAGAGGTCTCAGCTTCTGGTAGGATGTCCTCTCTCTGGGGTTCATGCGCTTCTTTTCATTTCTCCTCCCCCTCCTCCTCTATCTCTTCCTTCTCTTCTTCTTCCTCTTTCTCCTCCTCCTCCTCCTCCCTTCCTCTCTTCTCTATCTCTCCCCACTCTTATTTTGCCTCTTTATCTCTTTGGTAATAGTCTTTCCTACACCCTCCCCACACTTTGTATATAGTCTCCATATTAAACTCTCATTAAATTTCCTGATCTGAGTATATTATCCACTTCCTGCCTGGACCCTGACCCATATTCTCTGCCAGTGGTTTTAAACTGGGAACTGTTTTGTTCTCCAGTGTCTGGAGGCACTGTTGACTGTCACATCTGGGGGTAAGATGGGGATTTGTATTCCTGGCATCCAGTGAGTAGAGGCCAGGGACATTGCTGAATATAGAATGAGGCACAGGACAGACCCTCACAGAGAATTATCCATCCCATAATATCAACAGCGCTGAGCTTGAGAGACCCCTGTTTAGACTCTCATGTCTGCTATACAACCATAAAATCAACACAGATTTACATTGAAATTCAAACCTGTAATGTTAATTAAAAGTTAAAGGTCAGGGGTTTTTTTTGTTGGTTTTTTGGTACTGGGGGTTGAACCCAGAGGCATTCTGCCTCCAACCTATACCGCCAGCCATTTTTTTTTAAAGGGTCTCACTAGGTTGCTGAGAGTCTAAGTTTCTAAGGCTTGTCTTGAATCTGTAATCCTCCTGTCTCAGCCTCTCAAGTACTGGGATTGCAGGTGTGTTCCACAACACTCAGCAAGCTGCAGTTCTTTTGCTGAAATCAAATTTCTGCTTGTAGAACAAGTGGTCCTGACTGCTTTGAGGCTAGTTGTTTTTGCATTTGGTATATCTGAACTCCATATCTGGGGGATGACTTATTTCCCTTTGTATGTCTCTCTACACAGCTACTAGGAAACCTTCATTTCAGGGGCACACACAGGGTTCTGTTGGCTTTTACTTGGCTCTCATGTAATTTTCACCTAAAGACTTCCTTCCATTATTATTGTTCTCAATTGAAGCTATGTTAATTGGTGCCAATATCTTCATAAATGTAATTTCGAAGGAGGGCCCTATGGCAATATCTGATCCTTCAGGTATTGTTAGAGACTTCAGAGAAATTAAGACATGGTAGTAAAATAAAATGTATAAAACCCGTGGAACCCTGAGATGTGTCCTTGGAGTGCTGAGAGGAACACTGTGCTGGTGTTTGGAAACAGTCCTTAGTTCCTTCACATGGTTGATGGAAGCCCAGAAAACTTTCACTCTGGTAGAAGGTTTTGATAACAAACAGATATAGCTCTTTGTAAACAAATGCATCACAGATAAAGAAAGGCCTCTTTAAGAAAATCCCTATTCCCAAGTAGTACCCAGTGGGAAGTTCCCACATATTCTAATCAGCATGTTTTTCTTTCTCAGCTTTGACTTTCTGGACGCACTTCCCTTGTGATAGGAAGGATGGCAACATGGGTTTTTCTCTGCATGAAATTTGTTGGGTTTCCTCCTTTGCCCCTGGCTGGGGGAGTGTGTAAGCTTGGGAAGGCTACAGAGTTTAGGGTATACAGACCTGCTCTGCCAAGGGTCATATTCTAAATCCCCCAGGACAATGCAAACCTGTACCTAATATCTAATAACATTATTCCTACTATCTAATAACACATCTGACTGATCATATCAATCAAAAAATCTTGTATCGTTCTTTTTTTATTCACTTATTAGTACCTTTTGCAAATCTAAAACAATTATGAAATCATTTGAAAACAATAATGCTTAAATGCAAATACTCCAGTGTTATTAAACTGTTAGCATCTTGCTGAATTATTTCCTCATGGTTAATTACTTCATTTCTTTATAGCTAGCCATGATGGATTACTAGTTAGGGTTGTTCCTACTCTGTAAGAAAATATAGTTACATGCTTTGAAACTGCTGAGACTTGCCCACCCCTTTCAAAATAGTCTCCAAGCATTTTGGTTTTTGGATGGTGGTGGTATTGGTGGAGGGATCTTCATTTTAATTCAGTTTTTATTTTTAAATAAATATTTAGCTACCATGATTTTGATGAAAAGCTCTTTACTGGCTTAATGAAGGATTTTTATGGATCTATATAACATCAGTGTCTTAATTACTACAAATGGATAATAAACCCTTTCTTGTATATGAGAATGGGAAGTGCACAGAGTGAGCACCATTAGGAACAATTGGATTTTCACTTGATAATTCAGTAAAAAAAAAAAAAAAGTAAATACTACAAATAACAGCCCAAGGGGAATCTCTGCAGTTCCACAAGAAACCAGAGAGCATAGCTAATTTTCACAGAGATTTTGCTCCGTGTTTTCCGGGCTGTGACAAAAGCAAAATATAAATTCACACAGAGAATGAAATAGTTGTTCATTTGGTGGGTGCTAATTAATTTCTCTCGGTATGCTGGAGACAGCTAATTCCTCGTCATATAAGGCTCTTGAATTTAGGAAGGTGCCCAGAGAGGAATGCACTAGTTGAGCCTGGCAGCTGCCAGATTCAAGGAGTGTGGTGGGTTCTCGCCATGGGTGTGTGGCTGTAAGGAATTCACTTGGTTTTAGAAACTGTCACTTAACTGCTAATTCACAGTGGACTTTGCCTAGTTAGCAAAAGGCCGATCAGAAGATAATCTCAGAGATGGTCGTTTTAGCACCTCACACAAGAAAAGGAAGAGCAGCTCAGTAGATCTTGAATGAACTGCTGAAATACAGTTGTGGGCCAGATGAGGACATTTTAGGCATTGACAGGCCCTGCATAAATGATGGTGGTCTCATGAGATCATAATGGGGCTGAAAAATTCCTGTCACCTAGTGACATCGTGGCTGTCATGAGGTCATAGCCTTTCATCTTCCCTCTTCCTTCTCTTCCCTCTTCCTCCTCCCTGTTCTCTTTCCTCTTCCTCCTCTTCCTTCTTCCTCTTCCATCTCTTTCCTCTTCCTCCTCTTCTTTCTTCCTCTTCTGTCTCATTTGTCTTCCTCCTCTTCCTTCTTCTGTATCTTTTCTTCCCCTTCCATCTCTTTCCTCTCCCTCCTCTTCCTTCTTCCTTGTCCATCTCTTTTCTCTTCTTCCTCTTCCACCTCTTTCCTCTTCCTCCTCTTCCTTCTTCCTCTTCTCTTTTCTCTTCCTCCTTTTCTTCCTCCTTCCTCTCCCTTCTTCTTTATTCATCTGGCCTGTCTACATGAAAGCACAAGCCTTCCCATGGGATCTTATCAATCAATACCCACACGACACCCTAGAGATGTAGATTTTTTTCTCTGTTGTGGCTGCTGTAATTTGATATTCACCATGTCAATAGCCACCACATATTTTCTTTTAAATGACATTGATTTGACATCATTTGTCACATGAATAATCTGTATTCTGTACAGCCCATTTGTCTTCTTTTGTAGAGAATTTTTGTTTTAATGATAACACTAGCTTGTATTTGTTGGTTATTGAATGCTTACAGTGTGCCAGGTGCTGCGGTAAGAGCTTGAACTATATTCACTCACCTAATCCTTGTACCCTGCTTTGAGGTCAAGGGTGGCATCCTGATTGGACAGGTGAGGCTCTGAGGCTGGGGGATTAAATATTTTATCCTGCTACAACAAAGCCGAGATTCCAACCTTGGTCTCTTGGGTGCTAAAGCTAGTGAGTTAATAAAATGTCCTCCCAACAATCAAAGGACCTTTATAGAACAGTATTAAGATGTCTGCCTTCATTGAACAGAAGGGATTCCTCTTGCCTGGAGTGTCAGTGCCATAAAGGATCCCACAGAGGCTCTTGGGGCCCAGGTTCAGAGGGATTATTCCCAAGGCCCTTCCCCCAGGTCTCTCATGGCCAGGGCGGTCCAGCTTTTGGTCTAGATTTTCTGTCTGTGTGCAATGATGCCTAAGACTCTAATTTGGCATCTCAAACAAAGCCATTGGACGACTGAGACAGAAGAGCTTCTTGTTGCAAACACAGGAAACCCAGCGGGAACTGTTGTCTGTCTGGGTTAGTCATGGTTCAGGCAAGACAGTGGAGGGATAGAAACACTGTCTGCCTGGGGAGAACCTGGCCACTAGACTGAGAGCTGGTGTAATGGGGGCTGCTCTGCTTCTCATATGGAGGAGAAGCAGAGGAGGAGTCATTTGGTGGAGGGAAGGTGGTGATTTTTCGTGCAGTCTGGAAAGTCCATCCCAGAAAGGAGGAGGTGGATGTTAATGGTGGCCAGAGGAAGCCCCATTAGACCCTCAGTACCTGTCAGACCTAAGTTTTCTTGTCAAATTTGGGGGAGAGTTTTTTTGAAGGAAAAAAAAAAGCAGGAACCCCAGATGAGATCAGGAATGTTTAGGATGGTATGGCCATTGATCATCATTATTCCCTCAATAATATAGTATAACAACTATTTATGCAGCATTTGCATTGTACTTGGTATTATAATTCATCTAGAGATGACTTGAAAGTTCAAGGGAGGACATGCATAGGGTATGTGCAAATACTATGCCATTTTATTTAAGGGACTTGATCCTTCATGGATTTTGGTGCCTGCAGAGGGTTCTAGAGTCAATCCCCCGTGATACCCAGGGACAACTGTGGAGTGGTAGTTTTTTTCTAGGAGCCTGGGAGATGGAAGATCAGATTATAGATAGACATAAATGGAGATATAGACACAGTTATAGGTATACACATACAGAATTACCTTCTTTTCATATATGGCTTGTAAAAATTCTTCCTGAGTCAAAGTAATTCACTCTATCATTTGTGTGCTTTATGTTTTACATTGCATAGTTATTATTTCCTTTATGTTCTGGGAATTCCCAAGAGAGATGAAGTTTGATGAAGAAAAAAAAAAGAATTTCAGCTCTAGTTTAGGTTGTCTGGAGACTGATGACTGAGGGGAATAAACATGATGTTTTTTTTTATCTTCAATCAAATCTTTTCCTAGCCAGGGGTGGTGATGCACGCCTGTAATCCCAGTACTTTGGAGGCTGAGACAAGAGGATCTCAGGTTCAAGGCCAGCCTCAGCAACTTAGTGAGGCCATTCATAACTTAGCCAGCCTGTTTCCAAATAAAAATGAAATAGGGTCAGGGGTGTAGCTCAAAGGTAGAATGCCTCTGGGTTCAATTCCCAGAACCACAAAAATAAATAAATGAATGAATAAGTAAATAAATAAAAATAAAGTCTTTCCCACAGCAGCCACCTACTATCTCAAACAATTCACTTCCCTGTCCTACAAAATTATTTCCACTAGCAATTATGAAATGAAACAAATAATAGCAAAGACATGCAGACTGTCCAAATTTTCTCTTGTTGTTTTTATATACAATTACACTATTAAAAATTAGAAATAAATATTTCTGCACCAAAAATGGGGGGAAATAATAGAGTAAGACAGATGTTTAAGTTCCCTTGTCTAAAATGCTGTAGTATTTTCATATAACCTATGCACATCCTTTGGATAAATTAGAAAAGAGACCTGTAGAATGGTGGAAGGGGATTAGGGGAGCGGGATGGGGAGGGGAAAAGGAGGCTTGAGGAAGGGAACAGTTCAAATAATGTTATGACCATACATGAAGGTTTCACTGCCAATCTCACTAACATGTATAGGGAGGGAGGAAGTGGAGTGGGGTAGAATCTGAAAGGAAGCACACCAAGTGCTATGTGCATTTATGTTTGTATCACTTTGAACCTCACTAGGATATATAACTACAGTGTACTGATGAAAGTATTTAAAAGAAAAGTCTGGCTCTCTCTCAAATGTATACCTTTACCAGGGTGCTCACATGTGCCAGCCCCCTCCCTTGCTACCAGAGGCAGAAGCAGTGCCCACCCAGCTCCCTGGGTGCTGCCAGAAAGTTGCTTTCTTACCAGCTGTGTTCATTCTCCTCCCCCAGTTGAGTTTTCTTCTAAAATGGCTGTTTAGCAGGAGCATGTATCAGGGGACATTCTATCCACTAATTCCATTAGGAGATGGTCCCTTTGCAGGACAATCTCATCAGAAATCCCCCTTGAGGAAAGATTAGTATTAAATTTGGCTGAGGAAATCCTAATTGCATACAAATACGGTTTCTCCAAAATATCTGCTTCATGTGTGATGAGACCACATCCTTATTCTGCTAGTAGTCTCTCTTAGAGATTGTTTTACTGCAGAAACAATAGAGGAAGTGCATTCCATTTGGTTTTCAGTGTGAGATAGAATGTCTACTGGAATTAGGAGCTTGGGGAGCCTCTGAGACTATTACATCATAGAATATCTGGAGGAGAGACAAAGAAAATGTTTTTGCAACTATTTTGGGGGGTTAGGAATAAATTTGACTTGGGGAGTAGAAGGTAGGTGAGTGCTATAGTTTGGATCTTAAATGTCCCCTAAGGCCCATGTGTTGGTCTTGGTTCCCAGGGTGTCAGGTGGCAGAACTTAAGAGTTGGGGCCTAGTGGGAGGTCTTTAGGTCATTGGAGGTGTGCCATAGAAGGGGTTGGGGAACCTCAGTTTCTTTCCCTTCCTCTTCTTTTGCTTCCTGGTGGTGAGGTGAGCAGTTTTGCTTTTACCCACACTCCCACTACAGTGTGGTGCCTCCCCTCAGGCCCAGAGCAGCAGGGCCAACCAATCATGGACCACAACCTCCAAGGCTGAGAGCCAAAATAAACCTTTTCTCTTTTTAAGTTCATGATCTCAGGTATTTGTTACAGTAACAGAAAGCTGACTAACATAGTGACTGAAAGTGTTGTCTCATATGAAGGATGAAACATGATTGGGCCAGCAGATTCCCCAGAAGCCCTGAGTAATGCAAATGCAATCACATACTACAAGTGTGAGAGTTTGCCAGTCTTGAGCCCATATGCCTGGGATCCATTCTTTGTCATTCTACTCTCTGCTCAAGGAGAAGGCAGGTATTCCTGGCAGGCTGTGGGTCTCAGGCTCTATGTGAACTGGCTGGTTGGACCGATGAGGGAGGTCAGAGGGCAGGAGGTGGGGATGAGCCAGAGCATTCTCCTTCCTACCTCACTTTTGCCTTGGTCAATGTCTGGCAGCAGCTACACTTCCTCCAGGCTCCAGGCATGCAGGGTTCTAACATCTACAGGGATTCAGGTCTCCTGTCCTCTATGTCTTTAACCTCAAGGCAGTGATGTCTTTCTGCTCCTGCTGATCTCAGGAATGCCTCACTGTCCCCGGCAGGCTTCTCAGCTCTTTCCTCCATTGGGTAACCAATTCCCCGCTTTACGTTTCTTCTGCTTCAAATACAGAGAATTCTCCATTTTTTTTTCAGTAGGATCATGAAGGATCCAGCCCCATGAGGATCATATGCAGGGCAGATGTTCAATTTATTCTCTGACAGATGTTTCTGTCCTTGTTTTCCTCTTTGGATTCCATCCAGAACCGGATCTAAACTGTTCTGGACTTCCATCTCCACTCACCTGTGTATCATTGGAATATGACATTGGCTTCATGCTTATGAGGCTGTTGATGGTGTGGACCCAGGAGCTCAGTATGCTAACTGAAATCTGGGGCTCTAGGGCTGGATTGGGCAGCAAGCCTGGCATCTCCCTGAGATCCTACTTTTACTGCCACACTGGCCTCTTCCCTGCTGTCCATCCTATGGCCATCATGAATCCTGGAAGAGGGAATCTCATTGGCTAAGCTCAAGTCACCTGGTCCCCTCTCTCTGTACCAGTGGATATGGATGGTGGAGAAAGGAGCTTTGTGGCTGAGCTCTTTTCATGGTTGCACGTCTCTGTAATAACCATCCCGTTAAGACTGCATATGGTGAGAAGAGGTAATTCCCCAGAGGGAACTGAGCTGCTGTTGGGAAGGGGAGGTGGGAGATGGGATGCCTTTGCAAGACAGATTGTCCATACTTGCTCGATGGATGAGAGTCCTTGTTTAATCACCAGTCTGGTCTCTCTGGGGAGGGTCTGAAAGCACCTGCTGTTTATTGACACCTGTCTATGAGCATCATATTTTTTGGTGTGTGTGGTACTGGGGATTGAACCCAGGGGTATTTTATCTCTGAGCTACGTCCCCAGCCCTATTTTATTTTTTATTTGGAAACAGGGTCTCACTAAGGTGCTGAGAGCCTCGCTAAGTTGCTGAGGTTGTCCTTGAACCTGTAATCCTCCTGTCTCAGCCTTCCAAGTACTGGGGTTATAGGCATGTTCTACCATGCCCAGCCATGAACATCTTTTCTGATGATCACCATTTAGGAAATGACCAGCCTGTGGGCGGTGGCTGTTTTGAGGGAGGGAAGGAGGGAGGGAGGGAAGTATCCTGGTAATTGGGGTGTGCTGCGCTGCACTGGTGGGGAGTTCTCCATTGTGCAGTCTTGGTATTGGCCCAGAATTTATGGGCCGTCTCCAGTCCTGTTTGTGTTGTGTGACATAGGTCATTTGTATGAGCATCTTTTCTCTTTTTCTTCCTCCCCCAACATATAGGCACACCACCTTGCTGTGCCATCTCATAAAAATGTTAAAAGGTATTTTTAAGCCAGGTATGGTGGTACATGCCTGTAATCCCATTACTTGGGAGGCTGAGACAGGAGGATCATAGGTTCAGCAACTTAGAGAGACCATCAGCAACTTTAGTGAGACCCTTTTTCAAAATAAAAAAAATTTAAAAAAGGGCTGAGGCTGTGGGTCGGAGGTAGAATGCCCTTGGGTTCAACCCCTATAACACACACACACACACACACACACACACACACACACACACACACACACAAATTTTAATCCATTTGGAGGAAGTGATAACATCAGTTAAGGTTACTGGAGGTCTCCTAGGTATTTTAAAACTACATTTGTGATAGATACTAGTTTCAGTATTTAGTTGTGGATTACTGTATCCTGGAGTTAGAAGCAAACATGTTATGTCATGTAGTCTTTCTCCCGAAGAGATGCATAGAAAAGATAATTTTATAGTTTGACCGAAGTGTCCCCAATTTTAAAAAAGCAATTACACCTAAATCTTTGATACCTGACCTCATTTTAGTTATAATGCACTCTTTTCAATGGAATTTTCTGGCATGCACACGTGTGGAAGTGTGGGCTCATAGTAATGGCAGTGACTGTCGTTTGGTGGTATTCTCATTAACTAGAGAATTAGAGAATAAGGTTGCTGCAGAATTACAGTGATGTTTGAGCTGCCAGCCATCTTCCCATGATACACTGCAGTTGCCTCCTTCCACTGTAAAGCGGCAAGGCTATAAATCTGGAGGGAGACAGTCAAATTACAAATTAGCCATATTGTGCTATTAGCTGCAGATTTCATGATAAATTCTGCACATAAAAGTTTCCCTGCAATGGTTCTATCTATGAGAATGTGTACAAATTCCATATATATATATATATATATATATATATATATATATATATATCTTTCAAAATGAAGACCCATGAATAATGGTTTGTCCAGGCAGTAAATACATAACGAAGCGTCACCTTTGGTCTTTCTTGGTTTCTGTGGGGTCAGAGTTGGGATGGGTTATAAATCATGATTTATGCCTTTAAGTCTCTGGTGTGTTTTTTATGTAGCCTTTCTCCCATCAGTTTGATTTTGAGTTGTTTAATTATTCATCTGTCTGCCATACTTTCACTTCTTCACTATTAGGAATATTTTTTTATTTTGGATACAATTTGATTTTCAAGATCTGGCTTTATTGTTCAACCTCAATGTATTTTCTTTGTTTTTAATTGATTCCATTATTATAACATCAATGTGAAAACCAGCAAATAAAAACCTAAAAAATGTAATGTATTTGTATACACATATATAATGTATTTGAGTGTATACATACCCACAATATATTTGTTTGATCCAACTGCAAACCAAATAGTTTTTTTAACAGAATATTAAATATTTTTCACTCAATACCTCTTTTAAAATTTGTCTTCAAAGCTCAGATTTATAAATGCTCCAGAAGTCATGGAACTGCAAACATGAGCTGCTTCACGTATGATTTAGTAGGGCGTGGTGGCACACACCTGTCATCCTAGTATTTGGGAGGCTGAAACAGGAGGATCACAGGTTCCAGGCCAGCCTCAGCAACTTAGTGAGGCCCTCAGCAATTTAATGAGACCCTGTTTCAAAAAAAATTTGGGCTGAGGGTGTAGCTCAGAGGTAGAACACTCCTGGGCTCAATCTGTGGTATAAATAAGTAAGTAAATAAATAAATAAATAAATGGATTTAAACCACTGCTTGGCTTGATGGTGTAGACATCTGATAAGAAGGAACTTTAAAAAATGGTACTGTCTTCATAAGATAATTGGTTAATAGTAAGAGAAAGCCCAGGCTGGCTTTTCACCTGCTGAGTTGCACCCTGGTCCTCTCCAGCTGGACAGACAGCGTGCAAATTCCTTTTTGTCTTAGTGGTTGGTCTTAAATTTTGGAGTTGATGGATGGACGAGACGCAGTAGCACATTTAGCCCCTCAACTCCACGCGATCTGATGTTCAGATACATCAATCAACTGTTTAGCATAACATGATGCCATAATTGGATACTGGCAAAAGCTTATTTCATACATTACTTCTGTTAATTTGTTTTTATGCCCCAGTTAAAGTTCCATGCCACTTAGTACCTCATGGGGAAGAAAGATGTGGCATCATGCTTAAGAAAAACCCTAGGTGTCTCATGCACGGGTAAAACACCTTTTTCTTCCCCTACGTTGCCTGCATACCTTGAGAGTTCCTTCTCTTAACCATGAGATTGTTGAAACAGCAAAGAATATTTTAGCTAAGCCAGCGTCACCTCATTAAGCATCCTTAGCTAGGGCTGAATGTGGCCGCACGGCCACTCTGGTGAATATCGTCCCAGCACTAAAAAACATTTATTGCCACCATTAAAAAAGGAACTTTTAAAATGAGTTTGAAAGAAAGCCATTACCTCCTTAACTACCAAATAAACTCAGTGGTCTATGTAGATTATGATGAAATATCTCTGCCGCTTCCATCTCACTCTCTTTGTTCTGTCTGCTGTAATTCATGCTGGGCTTTTGCTGACAGCTCGGGGGCTGTTCTTGCCCTCCTGGTCCCACCCATGCCCACCAGCCTGGTTTCTTTCATTTAACACTCTATGCTTTGTTTTTCTTGTTTCCATCTCAGAATAAACTTGTTTCTTCCTTACTTTCTTTTTAAGTTATGTGTAGTCTGAGGTTTTAAAGAAACTTAAAACTTCATTGCTTTCGGGTGGTGAGAACCAGCTATCCTAGCACATGCTATTTTCAGATTTCTCTCAGCATTGTTTTCTAAGCACCGCGACTCACTGGCATGTATGAATTACAATGGAGTTAGGAAAGCTCAAGCCAGGTGACTTAGATCATCAGGAACAGAGAAGGGCCCAGTTTCCCTGCTGCCAAACCGGCCAGTATCTAAAACATTCACTTTTTGGAAGGCTCATAACAGGACATTTTCAGCTGGTTTTCACTTAAAAAGGGCAAATTGCAAAGGTCTTTCCTCTCCATATTTTCCCATGCTTGCTTTGTGGCACTTTTTTGGGGGGGGTACTGGGGATTGAACCCAGGAGTATTTTACCTCTGAGCTACATCCCAGCCCTTTTTATGTTTTATTTTGAAAGAGGGTCTAACTAAAT
Source organism: Glis glis (assembly GCA_004027185.1). Lineage (NCBI taxonomy): Eukaryota > Metazoa > Chordata > Mammalia > Rodentia > Gliridae > Glis > Glis glis. The sequence goes on along the minus strand of PVJS01003684.1, from coordinate 55,833 downwards.
TGCTGAGAGTCTTGCTAAGTTACTGAGGCTGGCCTTGAACTTGCAATCCTCTTGTCTCAGCCTCCCAGGTACTGGGATTACAGGAGTGGGCCACCATGCCCGGCTTTGTGGTACATTTTGAATGGGGGCTTGCTCTGTCTTTAAACACGGAAATTGGAATGGGATTTAGTAAAGCCTTTAGAAGTAACAGTGTCACTTGGGTCTCTACTGCTGTGCCAGGCAGCCATTGCTATAGTTTTAAAACTCATCCCTGGTACCGTTCACCAGTTAAGGTTTCTTGAAATGAACCCTGGATTTGCCAGTGGAAAGGGCATCAAAGTGCTGGTAGGTTCATGTCTATTTTTTGTTTGTTTGGTACTGGAGATTGAAACCAGGGCATTCTACCTTCAAACTATACCCCTGGCCCTATTTTACTTTTTATTTTGAAACAGGGTCTTGCTAAGTTGCTGAGGGTGTCACTAAGTTGCAGAGGCTGGCCTGGAACCTGCAATTCTCCTGTCTCAGCCTCCCAAGTACTGGGATTATATGCATTCACCACCATGCCCAGCAGGTTTATGCCTACTTTAAGCCAATGATCTCTTTAGTGGGGCTGAGGCCCCAAACACTGTGCCTTCCTGTAAATCCTCACCTAGTACTGTTGGGGCTGGCAAGCTGACAAGGGACAAGGAAATTTCATCCCTGTAGAACATCAGACAGGGATCGGGGAACAAGTCGAAAGATCTGGTTCTAATCCCCACCCCTCCCTCTTACCTGGATATGACTTTACATACCTGCAAAGCTCCACATGTCCCACCATGGAAGTCAGGATAAGATAAGGTTTGGGTTGTAAAACCAAAGTAACAGATATGAAAACGCAAGTAGCATAGCTTGTTGAGGTTATTTGCCTCCATGAGTGGCAGGGCCAGCTTGACAGGTGTGCAACCTGTGCAGTCGCATGGGGACAGTGCTCTGCAAAACCTGAGCTTGCCTTAGTGCCCTGCTGTTGCTATCTTGATGTTCTGAATACTTTTTGAATAAGAGGCTCCTCATTTTTATCTTGCATCCAAATTCCCCAAATTATATAGCCAGCCCTGGTTGCGGGCCCATGTTTTGCTTGTACAGATGTTTCTGTTCACTGGCAGGTGTTTCTGGGCCCTGGCTCTGTGCAGGTGTGATTGTTGGTCTTGTGTAATTCCAGCCTAGTGTCGAGATTCTCACACTGGAGAGCTCTTGTCCACAAGGCAGAGCTGCTGGACAAGGTTGCCTATGACACTGAAGCCTTGGGGAGCTTCCTTTCAGGCCCCTCTCCAGGATTTGGGAGAAACTCTAGAACTGCAGTAGTTATATTTATGCAAAATTGAATGACCTTTGGGTCTACCTTGAATCCACCTGTGCTCATAATCCACCTGTACTTTTGGGAAATCCATGGTTGTCATGATCATTGGATGGGGCATAGGGTTGGCTCTTGTTGGGAAGGGATGAGGGATGCTAGACTTCTACAGTGAACCTGGCATTACCACACACTGGAGAATCTTCCTGTGTCTCCACACAATGTCCCATGTGACATTCAAGTGACCCATACAGACATTCTTGTGGTGGAAACTGGTTCCATTTATAGAAGTCAGGAACTTAATGACACTTTCCACGTAACCACAATACACTTTTTTGCATGCCTTTAATATATATACAGAGACTCATCTAGGATTGCAACTGAGGTTAAATTAGCGTGTGTGGGGTGGGGGTGGGAAGGGCCATCTCTTGAGAGCATTTCAAACTGTAGTCTCCTTACAAGTTTCCTGGGGTCCTCGGGAAGTGCAGATTCTGACCCAGTCACCCCTCAGTGGGCCTGAGATTCTACATTTCCAAGAAGCTCCCTGCTATCACTGATGCTCCTGGTCTGCGGGCCACACTTTCACTAAAAATGTTGTAAGGAACATTTTAATATAGTTACCATAAGGGGTCCCACGCTGGAACCTTTCTGCTGACCCATTTTCCACCTCTTCTGCTCACTGAACACAAGTCCCCACTTTCCCATGCAGTGTTCCTCAAAGAGTACAATCCACAGCGATCTGTCCATCATTGAAGTCCTTAACATCTACTGTATGAAGCTGATCAAATAGTTGATGATGGTAAGGCCTACGGGCATGAAAAAGCCTTCGAGGTTAAATACATCCTTGAAAAGCTAAATGGAAGTGAGAAACATGATTTCCCATGTTGGGGACAATTCTTCTGCACTCATACTGTGGGCCATCCATTTCACAGGTGCATTTGCAGTCCAACAGGCTTCTGTGGCCTGGCCCACCCAGATGACTTGCTTTATTGGAGAAAATTAGTTCTGCATTCCACACTGATAGTTTATAAAAACAGTCATCCGGAACAAAATCTGCTTGGCTGAGCAAGTTTTTCTTTGCTTGGGAATGAGCAAGAAATCCATTCGTCATTTGATAGTGCTATGTGCCAACATGGCAGCCCTGGTCCACCTGTAGCTGGTGAGGTTGTTCTGGTTAATAATGCTGTATAAAACAGCTATCCCCAAAGCTCAGTGGCTTGAAACCACCACCATTGATTTGATTCTTGAGCGTGCAGTCTGGGCAAGGTTTGGTGGGTCAGCTCTTCTCTTCAAGGCATCAGCTGAGTGAATAAAAGGCTGGAATGCATCCAAAGACTCACCCATGTGTCTGGTCCTGAGCTGGGGACACTCAAATATCAGGGGCTGCAGCAGCTGGGGTTTTCAGGGTTCTCTCTCCTCTTTTAGTCTCTCCATGTGATCTCTCCAGCATGGAGGCTTCCCACGTGTCAGTTCAGGGCTCCCTAGGCACATGTCTTGAGAGAGGGAGAGAAAGAAGAGGAAGAGGGAGAATACAGGGAACAGGAAAAAGATGGAGAAGAAGAAGGAGAGGAAGAGGAAGAAGGGGAAGAAATGAAGGAGGAGGGAGGGAGAAGAGGAGGAAAAGGAGAAGTAGGAGGAGGAGAAGAAGGGGAGGGGAAGGAGGAAGAAAGGAGGGGGAGGAAGAAAAGAGGAAGAAAAGAAGGAGAAGGAGGAAGAGGAGAAAGGGAATGGCAAGTTGAAACCTCATCACTTTTTATAACCTAAACTTGGAAATTACACAGCGTCGTCTATGCTGAGCTCTGATTGGTCAGTGCAGTTACAAAGCCCCAGAGAGTGTTTCAAGGGGAGGGAACCTGGACTCTCAATGTGGAGAAATGTTGATATCACCTTGTAAGAAAAACTTGACTGAGCATTGAGGTATGTGTTTGAGTACGTGCATGTGCACGTAGCCATCTTTGAGAAAATACAAACTGTCACAGATACTACAGGGGACATGTGTAGCCTTTAAAAATATATTCCTTTCTTATTTTTCAAGGACAGTATATAGTAAGCTTCTCTGCTGTCCTCTTATAGCCAGTATGATCACTAATGATGAATGAATCAAGCCCATTGAACCAAGAGCAAATCAGTGGTAACCTGGCTGGCCAAATTACAAATGAACTGATTTCTTCCCAATTATTCTTGATATCGGAAACCAGCACCAAGTGAGAAGCTCAGGGTTTTCTAAATCAACGAGGTAGAGGTAAACACTTGCCAATCCTTTCTGTTCAGCGGGACTGTGTAATTGTGGAGACTAGCATGGGCAAGAGTAGCAATATCCTAGCCTGGGGGCATGGTGGCAGATGGAGGATGGAGTCTAATAGCTGAGACCCCCATGTCAGCGTGGCCCCATGAGGAGAGCAATAATAACACTCCAAGAACGAACACATCCATCAAAGGCTGACAATCCACTGACATAGATTTCCTTTATGTTACTGAAGGAGCTAGTTAAATGTGATGGAGTTGCTAATAAAAATTCTTTGGTGGTCCTAATGAAACAGTCTGGTAGACTACATTCTCCTTCCTTGTTAGGCAAGCAGGAGAGCTGCCTTAGAGTTTTTGGTGGCTAACACTGATTGTCGTCGGAGGAAGCAAAAGGCAAGCAGACTTATGTGAATGCACTGTTATCTTCAAATTTGAGCTGATGCAGAAGTAGATGTTTTATTGGTGGTCTTTGCCATTGGGAAGGAGGCTGGCATTGTCACTTTGGTCAAAGAACAGATGGCCTAGAGTGAACAGGAAATGAGAGAGATGTGCATCCACTTTTTTTTTCTTGTGAGTCTAATATGTTGCTCCCCCCCCCTTTTCATAAAACATGGTTCCTTAAGGCAAGTGTATGATTTCTTCTGGGGCTTAGTAGAAGAGAGAGGGATGTGCTCTGTGCTGGAGGAAAAGCTGGTTGCAGAGGAATTAATGAGTATAAGGCATTTCGGTTTCAGTGTGGACCCCCTGGCATTCTTCAATAGTGTTCCCTCCCATCCTACTGCATGGACCATAAAATGTCAGGGTGATATCACGTGGACCCATGCTGACTGCTTCCTGTTTTCCATATCCATTGCATGGAACCCTTGGTCCTGGGGTTCCCTCACCTTCTTGCCCATTGGAGGAGGTGGCACTCTGTTTTCCCTCTATGCAGCCATCCTTTCTGAGGTGGATCCAGTTCCCAAAGCAATCAGGAAGCAAGATCTGGGCTACAATTATTACCAGGATCCAAAGATCCATGACCCCATCCTAGTTTCATAGAATTCCCCCCCCCACATTTTTGGTAGTACTTGTGACAGAACCCTGGGACATATTCTACCTCTGAACTACACCCCAGCCCTATTTTATTTTTTATTTGGTCTTTTTTTTTGAGGTACTGGGGATTGAACCTAGGGGCATTCTACCTCTGAGCTACACCCACAGCCCTATTTTTTATTCTTTATTTTGAAACAGGGTCTCACTAAGTTGCAGAGGGCCTCACTAAGTAGCTGAGGCTGGCCACGAACCTGCGATCCTCCTGTCTTAGCCTCCCAAGTACTGGGATTACAAGCGTGTGCCATCACCCCTGGCTTTATTTTTTATTTGGAAACAGGGTCTCACTAAGTTGTCAAGAGCCTCTCTAAATTGGTGAGGCTATCCTCAAACCTGCCACCCTCCTGTCTCAGCCTCCTGAGTACTTGGATTACAGGTGTGCACCACCACACCCGGCTCTCCTTTCTTCTCAAAGCTACCCTCTTCTCTCTTCTTCCTTGGCTCTTGAAGCATATGGCTTCCATGACTTGGGTTCTTACAAAATGAAGGGAAAGTGTTTTGCTTCTGCTTTCTCCGCTTACCCTACTCAATCTAGTACAGCATGCATTTTACAGATGTGGAAGCTGAGTCCTGGGAGATGAAGGGATTTAGACTTAATCATACTGTTAGAGGCTGATCCAGGCTGAGATTCTGCCGCTCAAGCCCAGCCTACCTGAGTACCTGTCCATCAGTCAGAACCGACTCTACTCACTAAATAGGGATGCATAGCTGGATGTTGACGCTCTCACAACCACAACTTCTTATGTCCCTGGACAGAGTGGTGTTTAGAGGCAGAACCCCTGGGAATCCTGCTTTTCCTATTCTCAGCCAACTCACTTGAACTCCCTTGATCTCGAATTATTAAAATATAAGGCACTGACTTGGTCAACCTTATTGGATAGTCAGGATTAGGTTAAAATAATGGGAGCTTTTCATGGTTTAGAAGCATCACACAGATAAAGCATAAACTCTTGTCATTGCTATGATCTGCCTTGATTTGCTTCAAACTCCAAGTTATCATAGTCTCTGCTCTTCCAGTCCTAAAACTCCCCCAAGACAGAGTCATGATGTCCCAGTGTGGGCATTGGAGGCATTTATTTGATTTTATTTGGGGGGAGGATTATCTCTTTCCTCACTGGGATTTGACTTATCCTGCACAAGAAGTTTGGGGTGTCATCATGCTGACTGGAGCCACTAAACAATTTATCCCTGTCATTAATAGTTTGTTACCAACCTCATTGCTTTGCTCATGTGTGGCCCTAGGCGTATCAATTAATTATTGTTCCTCCCTAGTCTTGTGAAAGGATGGACTGTGCTCTATGGCAGTCTGTCCTGGAGGAAGAAGTTCTCCTTACTGACAATAAAAAGCCTCTTCTCTTGCTCCAGTCTATAGGTCTAGGAGCCAAGTGGAGGAGAATGCTTCTTTTGTAGCACCCTGGTGCCATCTGCATAATGGGACGCATTGTTGATGTAACCGACTGCTTTCCTCACCATTATGGGATCACCAGAATCACCCAGCAAGGTCTTTTGCATATTGTGATTACCCAGTGCATCTCATTTAAATTGGATTTCACTACACATTCTCCTCCACCAGAAAGAAAGGCTGGTAGACTTGTGATGAGCGGCTAGTATACACAAGGCAATTTCATTTCATAGATAGGTTGATTGTTTATCTGAAGAGTACAAGGGGCTCATATTCTGCAGTGTTAGCTTGTACTAGATGGTATATTTAAGTGGATGAAATTATGGTATCTGCTGGGCGTGGTGGCACATGCTTGTAATCCCAGTACTTGGGAGGCTGAGACAAGAGGATCTGCAGTCCCAGCAACTTAGTGAGGACCTTAGCAACTTAGGAGACCCCATTTCAAAATAAAAAATAAAAATAGATGGGGTGTAGCTCAGAGGTAGAATGCCATGGGTAAAACCCCCAGTATCAAAAAAAAAAAAAAAAAGAGAGAGAGAAAAAAAGAAAAGAAAAAGAAATGGCATCAATAGGTCCAAGCATCTTACTACCACAGTTGCCCAAATGCTTCAGGATTCTTTTGGAAATTTACTTGAAATAAGTAGTTTGGAGATTTAGGAGTCCTGAAATCAGAATCTGTGTGTGGTGATGACTATATGTTGTCTGCAAGAGACTCGTCTCACAGGCAAAGATATCCACAGGCTGAGGGTAAAAGGATGGAAAAGAATATTCCATGCAAATGGAGACTGAAAACAAGCAGGGGTAGCTACTCTCCTATCTGACAAAGCAGACTTCAAGCCACAATTAATCATAAGAGACAAAGAAGGTCATTTCATACTGTTAAAGGGAACAATTCAACAACAAGACATAACAATATTAAATATTTATGTCCCAAACATCAGTGTACCTAGTTACATAAATCAATCACTACTCAACATAAAGGCTCAGATAGACTCAAATACAATAATACTGGCTGATTTCAACACATTTCTCTCACCAAAAGATAGGTTGTCTAGACATAAATTCAGTAAAGAATCTCAGACCTAAAAAATATTGTAAATTAAATGGGCTTATGACAGACATCTATAGAATATTTCATCTAACAACAGCTGAATTCACTTTCTTCTCAGCTGCTCATGGAAACTAAAATAGACCATATTTTGTAGGTCCCAAAGCAAGACTTAGCAAATACAAAAATATCAATATAATCCCTTGCACTTTATCAGATCATAATGGAATGAAAGTAGAAACCAACAGCAAGAAAAACTACAGAAACTACACAAGCATGTGGAGATTGAACAGTGCACTTTTGAATGATGAATGGATCATTGAAGAAATCAGGGGGTGAAAACTAAAGAATTCTAGAAGCAAACAAGAATAGAAATACAATATACCAAAAAATCTCTGGGACATCCTGAAGGCAGTTCTAAGAGGAAAGTTTGTAGCTCTGAGTGCCTACATAAAACAACCAGAAAGATTAAAAATAAACAACCTAATAATGCATCTCAAGGCCCTAGAAAAACAAGAATAAACCAAATCCAAAACCAGTAGAGGGGTATTTAAAAATACATATGGTCCCTGATTTACAATGGTTTGACTTAAGGTTTTTTTTTTTTTTTTTACTTTTTTATGCTGTGAAAGTGGTACATATTAAGTAGAATTTCAAATTTTGAATTTGATTTTTTTTCCCTGACTAGCAATGTGTGGTCTAATGCTCTTTTGTGATGTTGGGCAGCAGGGAGCCACAGCCACCAGCTGTCCATATGATCACAAGGGGAGACCAGTACTCTAGGGCACACTGTATTGCTAGGCTATGGTGCTCAGTAGTCTAGGCATATTAAATGCACTTTCAACTTAGGATATTTTCAACTTATGATGTGTTTATTGGGATGCAACTCCATTGTAAGCCAAGAAGCATCTATGTACGTTTCTAGGCCTTACCCTCAGAGATCAGTATGCAGTGGATTTGGAGGGAGGCTCAGGAAGCTGCCTATTTAACAAGGAACCCCAGGTATTCAGATGATGATGGTCCTTGGAACACAGTTTGAGAACCACTAATGTTTCCTCCTAATTTATAAACAAAAGGAAAACTGCTCATTAGAGTGGGTAGTGCATTGAGACTTCTGAGGACATAAAAAGTTAAATTAAAAAGTTGCATGACTCAGCATTTCAAATAAGAGTAAAAACCTTGAAATTCAATTTGGGCAAAATGCACATGTCTGTTTTCCAGGGGAAGTCCAAATATGGAAGACAATGTTCTAGCTTTCCATTGCTGCCACACAAACTACCCAGCTCATAGCTTTAAGTAACCATTTTATTTTTTGATTTTATGAGTCAGGAATTTGGAGGGGCAGTTGGGGTCTGATCCTTGAATCATCAGCTGGTCCTATGGGATTTGACAATCCACTTGGAGATGGGCTTTCCATCTGTTTGGTGTAGTAGTGCTCACTGGCATCCACCCATCCACCCATCCACCCATCCACCCATCCATCCATCCATCCATCCATCCACCCACCCACCCACCTACCTAATCTCTTCTCAGGTTCTCCACATGTCTCAGCTTCTTAGAGAAGTATGATCTCAGAGTAATTTCACTCTTTATATGAAGTTCGACTTTCAAGAAACAGGAACTAGAAGCTGCCAGGCCACTTAGGAATTACATGTACAATTCACAGTGTCACTTCTGCTGTATTGCACTGGTCAAAGCAGTTGTGGGCCTGCCAGATTCAGGGAGGTATAGAAGCAGACCCCACCGCTTGACGAGGTGTTGCAAGGTCTCACATCAAATGCAACATGTGGAATGGGGGATATTGCTAAAGTCTACTTTAAAAAATACAGTCTGCCACATGTAACTCCCCAAAGATTAGGCAAAAAAAATGGTCTCCCAGAACATGTCTGCCTGGGCAGGAGGGTCGTATTGTGTGTATAGGAACAAGTGCACGTATTGGTAATGGAAATGGGGCTAGTGGACTATCATAGTACTTCCATGTTTACTCTATTTCTTTTCAGGTATTCTTGACAATTTTTTGAGAAAAGTCAGCTTATATCCCATGCACATTTTAACCCTTATTCCTTTTGTCCTCCATACCTCTTCCATGAGTGCATCTCCCTCTAGTGCATGCCTCCGACTTCTTGTGTGCCCTTGGGATGTTTTGCATGCACTCTTGGGTCAGTTTTAAATTTATATATACTCTGATGTGCCTTGAGTTTTTAAAAAATTCATACACTCATGTCTCAGCTCCTCGGTGCTGTTTCCTCCTTTCCAATAATACTTAAAAATCCAATTTATTTGCTTAATCAGATGCAGTGCTTCTATTCTGATTTCTTTCTTTTTTCCACTCTTTTGCAATTGCTGCTACCAGATCAGCGACACTAACTAGTGGTTTTATTATACTACGGCGAAAAAGAATTGCATTTCCTCTACATTTTTTAAATGTCCTACCCATATCGAGGCGGTGCATGCATTTTGCTGAAGTGCCCTGAACTTGTTAGTTGATCCACAAATAGCTCCTCTCCATATTTATGGTAATACTTTATGCTGAACAACAATTTCACACTTAGAATTCTCCCCGTTGGTCTGTCTCTTTTAAATGTCATCTGCTCATATTTATAAATGTGGAATGGGCTTACTTAAATTGGATTTCTTGGGTCCAAGACACTTCTGATTTTCCTAATGACCAAATAATCCGAAGGCAGAACCGATTAAGAAGAAAAAAGAAATCTCAGGCATACACAATTTCTGAGCAGTCAGGGTTTGTTTAAAGCTGCTTTGTTCTGCAGGAATGGTTAATAAAAGAAACATTTCCCCAAAGAATGGTTGTGGTCTTTAATTAAACTCCTTTCCCATAGGTTTGTAATATAGCGTTGAACAATATTTGGTCAGTTTCTCTGCCTGGCTCTCTTAGTCACATGCTGAACTTTATTGGATCCGGGGTCCTAAGGGAACATTAGGAGCCGAGCGAGGCAGGCCACGTCAGATGAAAAGCTAATTGTGTTTCAGCCATGTTGGAACCTTGCCTCCAGTGTGCCTTTGCTGAGAGCCAAGTTAGACATGCAGGTGCCCCAGCCGCCAAGCTGGGTGCACAGACACAGAGAAAGTGCAGCAGCCCAGAGAGCTGGGTCCAAGGATGAGGCCAGCCTAGAGCCTCACTTTTCAGCCACCTGGGCTCCAGGACAGGGAGGGAGCGATTTATTCTGCAGGTGAGGTTGGAAGTTGGGGTTTTCTTCCAGAAAGGAGAGATGCGGGGCTGTAGCAGTTCCTGAAGACTTAGAATTGCCCTGTTGGAAAAGCTAAGTTGGTGTAAATGGCCTGGAAGCTAAGCACTGTTTGAGGTGTTGAAGAAGTATTTCATCTGGCATCCTTCCTGCCCTGCAGTTGAGAATCACTGTGTCAGAGAAGACACACACAGTGGAGGGCTGGCATATCTGACATCTAAAATGGATTGTTTCTCAAGGATGCACCCCTTTTCTTCTCCCTTGCCCTTGGCACATCCCTGGACTTGCATCATCAGGAAGGGGACCCAGAGGTCTTCTGGGACACCCTTAACATTCTGCTTCTTCATCTGTATGGTGCCGCCACACCTGTGCATTTCATGATTATTTTATTCTGCAGTTCACGTTTTATTTACATTACTAAATGAATTAGGTTAAAACATAACATTGCTAATAGCGGGCCATTTTTCAATCTATAAAAATGGCAATTTTATAAGGTTCTTTAATATATTTTTTCACAAGGACATCATAAAGTAAAATGGTGAAAATATCCTCCAGTACATCAGTAGTCACAAGCTAGGGTTGAAAAGAGGCATTTCTAGGATCTAGGTGTTGGTGGTAATTTTAGTAGCCATTCCACGAAACACTGGTCTTTGTTTTCTTTTGTGTTGGGTGACAGGACAGTGTGATGGCCAGTGCCTGACCTTTATACATGCTTGGGTCTGCTCCCTGCTCCCCCGTGTACCAAATGATTGGCCTTGGGGAAGGTTCTGGGCCAGAGCTTCCCATTAGAGTAAGGCTGGCATGGTACTTCCCGGGCAGGATTGCTGAACAGATCACATGCGATGACACCTGTCTTGCCGAGATGCATCTCCCGCCGTGTGTCCCCTCGGAGTGTGACACTGTGCATGCTCTGGACTTGTTTTCATTCTCTGAGTGTGCCGGGCTGCCTCGGGCCACCGAGGCTCTGCACAGGCCACATCCCCCCTCCAGAACACTGTTCTCCCATGCCTGTGCTGGCTTGGTTCCTCTTCAAACTTGAGATTTCAGCTCATTTCTTGATTTCTTAGATTCCCTGGGCATCTCTGACTAGGTCACAACTCTTCAATCTTCTGTACTTTTGTAGATCCCTGTAACTCCCTTTTACAATATCACTGATCACAGCTGTGACTTCAGAGAAGCTGAGAGATGGTTTGATTCACCTGCATTGGACTGTGAGCACCATACTGCTAGGAAATACTCTTTTTACTCTCTGTGGCCCTCTAGGGGACCAGGCTTAGAGTTGGGTCAAGTATTTAATGACTGAGGAGTCTTACATTCTACCAGTTCTTCTATTTTGGGGCTTTAGTGAAAGTCACTGCATTTCTTTTTTTTTTTTCAGTACTGGAGATTGAACCCAGGGGCATTATACCTCCAAGATACACCCCCACCCCTATTTTTTATTCTTTATTTTGAAACAGGGTCTCACTAAATTGTGGAGGGTCTCACTGAGTAGCTGAGGCTGGCCACGAACCTGCGATCTTCTTGTTTCAGCCTCCCAAGTACTGGGATTACAAGTGTGCGTCACCACGTCCGGTATAAGTCACTGCATTTCTGATAAAACAATGAAATAGTATAAACACTGTATGTAAAAAATGTGTATAATGTAGTCGGGTGTGGTGGTGTACATCTGTAATCCCAGTACTTGGGAGGCTGAGACAGGAGGATTGAAGGTTGGAGGCCAGTCTCAGCAACTTAGTGAGATCCTGTTTCAAAATAAAAAATAAAATAGGGCTGGGGGTATAGCTCAGAGGTAGAATACTCCTGGGTTCAATCCACAGCACTGCAAAAAAAAAAAAAAGTATGTATATATGTTTGCCTGAGAATAACTGATAAACCCACCATTTTCAAAAATTCGCCCTGGGCATTTGGGGCAAAGTAGCGGATGGGTAGTATAGTGCAAATTTGAGAGTAAAAAGTTTGTCTGATGTCTCATTTCAATCTTGGAAAAGTCACTTTTTTTGAAACTCAATTCTATTGGATATTAAAATAATACCTGAATACTAGGGGTTGGACTATGCCCCTCCAAAATCCGTATGTAGCTCCCAGTAGCTCAGAACGTGACTTTATTTGAAAACAGAGTCTTTATAGAAGCAATCAAGGTCAGCGAGGCCACTAGGGTGGACCCCATCCAACATGCCTAGCACCCTTATAAAAAGGGGACATTTGGCCACCAGGCACTCGTAGAAGGAAGACAGCTGGAGAGATACAGGGAGAAGGTGGCCATCAGCAAGCCAGGGAGAGAGGCCTGGAATGGATCTCTCCCTCCAGTCCTGGGCAGTGCCCAACCTGCTGACACCTTGGTTTTGGACTTCTAGCCTGGAGAAGAGTGAGATGATGAATTTCTGTGACTTGAGCCTACCCAGTTTGTCTACTTATAGTAGTCCTAGCAAATATGCAGAATTAGTCAGATGAACGTTCAGTGATGTTGTGTATTAAACAATCCCCAAGTCTCAGTGACTTACAGCATACAATCTATATTTTCTTGCTCATGGGCCTGTGGATTGGCTGCGGTTTTCCTAGACTCTAGGCTGGCTGGGTTCAGATCTACTCCTGTGAAGCAGATCACATTCTGGGGTGTGTTCAGCTCCCAGAAGACGGAAGAACAAGAGGCCAAGGCCAGTGATTCCAGAACATTGGAAGCTTCTCATGGAGTTATGCCTGCTGGCATCCCACTGGCCAGTTCTTGTCACCTGGCCAAACCTACTGCAAAGAAGCAGATGCATGTCCTCTGTCCACTGTAGTTGGAGGTGTTGAAAACTCTCATGGGAAAGGGAGGAAGTGAGCATGACCCAACTGACCACAGTGCCTTCACATCCCGAGTTGTCTTCAGTAAACAGGATGTGGTGCATGAAGCTCTTGGAGGAGTGCCCAGCACCGAGCAAGTACTTGATAAATGGCTGTTGCTATCCTTGTTGTTGTTACTCTTGAACACATTCTGCTGTTCATCTTCTATTGCAAGTCTATGTGAATATTTTCCCCTCCAAACAGAAAATAGAATTAGCTGAGTGAATTGCATTAATATTTGGTTAAGTAAAAGTCTCTGTAGAACACAGTCTTGCAGCTGTGATTAATTCTTTTTAAATTCTTTTAAATTGCATGTCTGCTTCATTGGATTGGAACAGAGATATGATTTCAAGCTTATGTTTCTCATTAGAACATTGGGGCCACAATTAAATGTCTTTTTTTTTCTTCTTTAAAAAAATCAAAGACTCTTAAAATGGATTGTTGTGAAAGGACACATAAATATGTTTTAATCGATAGTTGAATTCTCCAAAGCACCATCAAGACAAAGTGTTAACTGCTCTGATTAAATTTGTGATTGGTTAAGCTAGAAATCCATACAGCAGCATGTCACACGATATTTAATAAATGGCATGTACAGTATCTTAATTGTACCCATATATCACTTCCCTCTGTTTCTGGAAGCACAAAAGTTATCAAAATCTGGAAACTCAAACATTTTCATTCTCACTTCTTTGTTGGGCTTTGTTCTCTGCCTCTTATGCTGTATTGGGTCTGGTTTTGAGTTAAATATTTCTGACACAACCTTCATGACTCATTTACATTTAAATAGTAACAGGAAATCTCTTTGCCAAGAAGGCTATTGAAATCAAATTTTACACCAGATCTTATTTTTTTTTTTTACAAAAAGGCTTTGTTACCTATTATTTTGTATATCAAAATACTTTTTTGCTTTCTTCTTTGCAAATCTAAGTATTATAGGCAGTGTACAAGTTTTTAACATTTTTCTTCTTGGGCACTTACTATTGCTTTTGATGCTTAGAATTTTTAACTGTTGATATAATCTAAAAAAAATAGAAATGAGCTTCTGAGATGCTCAATGCCTTTGCTATTATATTTGAAGTAGAAATGCCCTTGAACTTGTTGTTACAAGTTGAACAAGACCTGCCTATAGGATGGGGGGAGAGTATATAATTATAGGAAAGGTGATAAAATCAACTAGGTTCCTAATCAGCAAATTGAGGTGTGATTTATAAACATCCAAATGATGAAAAGATTTAATGGTACTTGATGTGCCTTGAAGATGATCAAGAGCAAATCTCTCGGGCTGGGAAAATGAGCGCCTTCAACAGAGGATCAGAGGACAAAAATTCCCAGGCATCTGAATGGATGGCACCCACAGCACTACCTCATCTCCCCAGGAATTCATTCTCTTAAGAAGACACTAGATTCACAGAGAGCTTTCCCAGCTTGTAAACCAACACCGGCGGCATGAGCTTAGCTAGATGCTGTTCTAGATGTCTGTAGGAGGAAGAACAAATTCATTGTGTACTGTGATTTGTCATGATTCTCCCTGGACTGGATAAAAAAAAAAAAAGCTTGTTAAGGCCTTGTTTAGTGACTTAAATTTTTATTGAATGTTTATTCTGTAGCAGACAGTCTTCCATATATGAGTTTATTTTGTTCTTTCCAAAAGTCTTTAAGGAGGGTCATATCATACCCATTTTTGGAAGACAAAACAGAGGCCTCAGCATGCCAGTGATGGAGATGGGGGTGAATCCTTGTCAGCCACCTCTGAGGGCACACATTCTTATTTACCAGGTCTTCAGAGTCTGCCGGTGAACCCAATATATGGCTCTTTCCCAAGCCATATATGTAGACATCCCATATGCCATGCTTTGTTCAAGGCACTGGGAATTAAACATGTTTATATGACAGATAGGATGCCTGTCTTCAAGGGGCTGAGAGTCTTCTGGAGAAAATAGATAGTAAACATGCAATAAAACATACAATGTAATTTCAGGTTGTACAAAGTACGATGAGGGTAAAGCTGACCAAGGGCCTAGTGGCCTGGGAGGAGAACGTTGACTCCAGGAAGATGTTCAACAGGGAATACCAAGGTGTTCAAGGATTCACAGGCTCTCTTGCTGGAAGACTATAAGCATGTTCCATTGGTACGATTAAGTCTCTGATCTGGAATGTGCAGGAGCCTCCTTATGAGTTTTTTTTTTTAAAGAGAAATAGAAGAGATTTATTTGGGCAGTGGGGATACAGCTTAAGAGAAGGCCATGATAAAGGGGTATGTTCCAGGGAAAGGATCTGGAACAGTTTGTTTTTGGAAGTGGAAAACAGCAGCGAGTTCTCCACCTGGTGGGATTTATTTACTCTGGAAACCTCCCCACCTCGTGTATATGCATTTGGAGGAGGAAACTATCTCTTTTTGCGCCATAGCTTAGTGTGCTTGTGCTGTTTCCACCATGTTGGAAACTTCCCCCCAGGAGCCTAAGTGAAACAGGGTGGGTGGTGGGCCTAAAACGGCAATTGCAGCCAGGCTGTGAGTCTTTTTCTTTCTTCTCATAAGGGCTGGCTGGATCCTCTGTCCCATTCCTTTCCCTGCCCTGTTCATCTTTAACTACCTAACATCCCCCCCCTCAAGAGCTAGAGGCCCTGAAATCATCTGGGGAATGGGGTGATGGTTCATCATCTATAGCTTCTTCAAGCTGGGCAGTGATGTAGACTTGCCAGGACCTCTCCCTCTTGCTCTCTGTCAGGGAGGGGCCTGTTGGGACCAGATAGGTTTCTGGAAGGCAGGTCAGTGCACAGGTCCTCATGATAGTTGGTGTCAATTGTAGAGGGGTTCTTTATGAGTCTTGTACACCCTAGACCATAGACGTGGGGAGGATCAGCCAGGAGGTGGTATCTCTCATGATCTCAGGACAATATTTGGGACTTGCTGGTTTCATTTCTCTCCCTCCCTTTATCCCCCTGTGAAAATCCTGGCTGGAAGGAACCAGCAAGGTAATATCTTGTCCCTCCTGGGGAAGTCACTGTACCTGAAATATTTCTTCTCTAATACAGACCTAAGGAAAGAAAGTTGCCCTTTGGGAAAATTAGATGGGGATTTTGTAGGGTGAAAGTTAGAAACTTGATATCAGATCCTAAATGTTGAAAAGTACAAGATAAAACAGCCCTCAATCACCTTCTTATCACTTTCTTATCTCATTTAACTGAGTAAATGAAAGTCAAGGGTGTGTCCAGACAGGGACAAGCCAGGAGAGAGACTGGCAATAGACTTGTTTCCACTGCCCCGGGAACCTTCTTCCAGGGTCCTGGAGTGCGGTGCTGGGAAGGATTCCCAGGAGACAGTGGGGCTTGGTGGCAAGAATGCCACAGCAATTAGGTATCTTCTGGGAGCCCAGGTAGGAGGAGTAGCTCTGTATTTGTAGACCGGCCTTGGAAGCAAGTGGTGGAGACCACGGAGTCCCTCTAGTGCGACGGAGGGCAGGAGACAAAGCGGGGAATGTAGCCGATGGGCTTTAAGACTGACATCCCTCCCTCCCTTTCTCCTTCTTCTTCCCCCTCCTCTTCCTCCTCTTCTTCCTCCTTCTCTCTCTCCTCTTCCTCCTCAGCTCTTAAGTATTATATGATGAACAAAGTTCATGGTTAGGAAGAGTGCTGCTCTAGAGTTGGACTCCCTGGCTCCCAGTCCTGGTCTGTCACATCCTGCTTGTGTGACCTCGTGCAGGGCACTTACACCCTCTCAACCTGACCTTCCTTATCTGCCTGCAGAGGAGAGCAGAGCACCTCTTTCCTCATGCCCCTCATCTTTGGTCTCTCGTAATATACTTTGGGCACTGCTTCTCCGCATGAAACACACAGGTTGTTGGTGGTAAGTTTAGATGGTTTTAGGTGTTTTGCAGACAAGGCACTAAAGAATACTTTATTACAGAGTAAGATGTTAGTCTCTCTCTCTCTCTTTTTGGTTTCATTTTCAATCCTTTTAAGAATTCCAGGATAAAAATCTCAATTCAGAGTTCTTTTCTCTAATGCCTTCCTAACTCCTGCTCATCTGCTTTATTAGCTAAGAGAACAGACCTGAGGCTCAGAGGTTTCTCTAGGGACCACCACTAACCTGAAATTAATAATGTCATTTGCATTATATTGCATTTTAGAATTTCCTTCCTCTATGGCAAGCAATACTGGTTTTATACGAAGAGAGGGGTTGCAAAGTTTCCCTTCATGTTTTTGTGTAAGTACAAAAAGTGAGTCTATTGAGTGGGGAAAAAATCTAGGTATGTAGTGGAGCAGGAGACTGTTTTGACTTTGAAATGTGATGCGCAAATCGCTAGTGCACTGCTGTGTGTGCAGTGAGGTGGATGGGAAGGATGACAGAGATGGGGAAGCCGGGAGCACTAGGTTGGGACAGGGTTTTCTCTGCTCAAGCCACACTGTTCTTTCTTCTGCCCTTCTGCCGCACATGAGCAGAACTCTCTGCCTGGATAGACACTTCCCTCTGCCTGTAGCTCTTGCTGCCATTTTTGTTCCCCTTCACCAAGTATTTTATCCTTCAGATCCCTGCTCAATTCCTGTGTTCCTTGGCTCCCCCACATTGCCCTATTCTTTGTTACTGGTTCTCCCAGAATGGTGCTCAGTTTATTCTGAGCACATGCTTCTGGCTAGTGATGTATTTATTGGTGGGATTGTGTGGAGGTGCCTGTCTACCTACCTGATGGACAGTAGGTGCCCTGTGCACAGGGTCCTTGTGTGTTCAGCAGTTATCCCCAGCACCTATTAGAATATAGAAGTTATTATATTTTCTGTACTTTACTGGAAAATACATTAGCATGTATAGACAATTGGATAGATTTCTCCATGTGGGTATAAGTTAACTTTGAAATATGATCTAGGCCAGATGCAGTAGTGTACATAAATTCTAGTACTTGGGAGGCTGAGATAGGAGGATTGCAGGTTGAAGGCCAGCCTCAGCAACTTAGTGAGACCCTGTTTAAAAACAAACAAACAAACAAACAAACAAAAACAAACAAACAAACAAGCAAACAAACAAACAGGACTGGGGGTATAGTTTGAAGATAGAATGCTTCTGAATTTAATACCTAGTACCAAAAGAAAAAAAATAAGATCTAGGAGTAGTTAACATTCGGCTTAATCTGATCAGGGATCCATGCTCTAGATTTGCCATCTGATAATTCTATCTGAATCTGTACTATCTGGTCTGTTAACTAACATAAAGGATGCTAGAAATCATTTTTATTGGGGAAATAGATTGCATTCAAGACATCTTTTTGGTTAGAATCTGCGCTTGCAAAACAGGCTTTTAGAATAAGGCTCATACAGATCCAGGACTCTGAAGATTCCACATCTACTCAAGGATGACTTCTCTTGCCTCATTTAATGAAATGGGAGGCGACTCTCTCTCTGGAACATTACAGTACCTACCTCAGGGTGAATCTCCCATGCAAAGTGCCCTATAAAGTACCTAAGCAGCCTGGGAATAGAGACTTAGCTTAGGCCCAGGTGGTTAGATTCTCAGGGGACCTGGGTGCTCATAAAGGTTTGTAGGTGTGGTAGGGTTCAGTTTGGGGGTTGCTTTCACTGTGACACATTCCCTGGCTAGGAGGAGAAAGTTGAGGAGCCCTGTAGCTCTCAAAGGCCTTTAAACACTGGGATTCCCCAGTGTTCACCAAAAGAGCAGGACCAATGTTCATGGCCAGTCGTCTTTGGTGCCTTACAAAAGGAGAGCAACAGGGCATTGTTGAGGAGGACGGAGGTGGACTGAAGAATACTGAGATGGAGTCACCACATCTTGATGACTGATTTATGTGGATATGAAGGAGGAAGCCAGGATGACTTAGCTGTGGGCTCTGGAGCAGGTATTGTTTGAGGTGTGGGCTGGCTGAAGGAGGCTTATTATTTCTGTCTTATAAACTGAGCTGGTCCCTGGGTCTATTAGGAAGTCCACAATGTTGGTCTTTGATAACCTCTCACCTCTCCATCACTGGGCTCCATTGTCTAACTTACTTTCCTCCAGCCTCTGTCCTTAATACCATCTTACCTGTCTGGTTTGCTGTGACAATAGGCTCCTTAGTCTTTGTTTTCCAGAAAAGGTGCTTTGGGGTTGTTTATTTACAGCTATGTTGTGAAGATAATGATTGGAAATCCCATGGGGCTTCTACCCATGTAAACGAATCTGTGGTATTAAAAAAAACTTTAAAATATGAACTAATTTAAGATTTCCTGAAAAGTTGCAGAAATAGCACAGAGTTCTTTTCCATCTCTCACCTCATATCCCCTAATGATATTTCTTTACATAACCATAATATGATTACTGTGAACAAGAAATTAACATTGGAACGGTGTTATTAACTGGACTTCAGTTCTTCAAATGTGGCCAATTTTTCCTCTAATGCCTTATTTCTGTCACAGAATCCCATCCATACTCTCACATTGCATTTTTATTTTTTTTATTGTTTTTTTGTGGTACTGGGGGTTGAACCCAGGGGCATTCTACCTCCAAGCTACACCCCCAGCCCTATTTTTTATCCTTTATTTTGAAACCGGGTCTCACGAAGTTGCGGAGGGCCTCACTAAGTAGCTGAGGCTGACCGCGAACCTGGATCCTCCGGTCTCCGCCTCCCAAGTACTGGGATTACAAGCGTGCGCCACCACGCCCGGCTCACATTGCATTTTTAATTTTTTAATTTTTATTTTTTGGCATTGGGAATTGAACCCAGGACATTCTACCTCTGAGCTACAGTCCAGTCCTATTTTTTTTTTTTTGAAACAGAGTCTCACTAAGTTGCTGAGGATGGCTTCCTGTCTCAGCCTCCCAAGTACTAGTATTACAGTTGTGCGCCACCATGCCTGGCTTCCACATTGCATTTGACCATTCTTCTTCCTTGGTCTCCTCCAATCTTGATGCTTCCTCCATCTTTTCTTGTCTTCTGTGACCTTCGCACTGTTGAAGAGCACTGGCCACTTCTTGCGTAGAATACCCCTCAACCTGCATTGCCACAGTGTTCTCTTATGATCGAATTCAGGTTGTACGTTTTTGACAAGAATTCCACGAAAATCTGGTGTCTGCAGTGTATCAAACAAAGGGGTTTATAATGTTCATATGTCTTATTACAGGGGTATTTTCCTTGATTATTTGGTTAAGTTGTTAATTACCCCGTTTCTTCCCTGTAAAGTTATTGTACTTCCCTTTGTAGTTGATAACCAAGTCCATGATTTTATTTTAACCTGGCAGCAAGCCAAGGAGGGAACCGACATCTTGTTCAGAAGAAACCTTCCTGCTCTTCCAAACCCTCATTTAAAAAGCATTCATTCAGCCGGGCGTGGTGCCACACATCTGTAATCCCAGTACTTGGGAGGCTGAGACAGGAAGATTGAAGGTTTGAAGCCAGCCTCAGCAACATAGTGAGGCCCTCAGCAACTTAGTGAGACCCCGTTTCAAAATAAAAATAAAATAAGGCTGGGGTGTAACTCAGAGGAAGACTGCCCCAGGTTCCATCCCAGAACCAAAAAACAAAACAAATTAAAACAAAGCATCAATTCTAAAAATGTGACTGGTCCTAGGAAACCTGAGCAGAATGGTTGATGCAGCTAAAGTAAATCTAACCTCTGGCTACTTCAGTGACTGTGTTTAAAAACAAAAACAACGACAATGTCTTCATACTGCCATCTGTGTAAAACCTATCTTTGACCATTTTATTTGCCTGATTACAAACATTTGGAGGTTCCAAAAGTCTATAGGAAAATGTCCCATCTTCCTGGATTGCCACTCAAGACCCCTGACAATGGGACTGCAATCTACTTTTTCATTTTCTTTCATCCTGCTCCTCTGTCCTCCCATGTTGTCAATCACAAAACCACCATTCCTGGGCTGTTTTGCATCTACCCTCCTCTGGGCCAGAGCACCTCATCTTTCCTCACCGCTGCCTTTTAAAACCTTGCTCTATTTGGATAGATGCAATTACCTCATGTTTTTGGGGCCAGTTATTAGGCCCTTGTCTTCTCACCTTCCCCCTGCCTTTCTGGACTCTGCTTTGCAATGCTGAGCCTGGGTCTCTGCAAACCATGGGTCTGCTACCTGCTTCCCAGGAGGCTCTGCGGGTGTGGGGGCCGAGGATACCGGGAGATCCTTCATTCCTGTGAGAATCACCAGCTATGATTCTTCATCCTGCAGTGATGGTTATTCTGGCAGGCTTGCTCAGAGACAGTACAGCTGGCCAGGACCCTGTCTTAGAGACCGGGCTCCCAGCCCCATGGGGATCCCTCCTCTGAGCCCAGAATTGACAGCACCATCTCAGCAGCACCTCCTCCTCAGAGGTGTGAGCTTTAGCTCTGGAGAGAACCTTCTCTAAGCTTCCAAGTTCTAACAATTCAAACTCTTCCCTCAGCTGCAGCAGTGCTGAGCATGGTGGCCTCTGAGCACAAACCTCTGGCTACTGATGTTTGTTGGTAGGGTTGTGTGAGGGGTCTGCCTCCTGTTGGACAGGAGGTGCTTTGTGACAGGTGCTCCCTACACGATATTGGTATTCTCTTGTTGCTCTATATAAAGTCAGCAATCTCATTCCTAGATTACACTTCATTTTATTAAATTGCTAAACCAAAAACTTGGTGTAATTTCTGCCTCCTGACTGGACCCTGAATGATATGGAATTTGGTACCAGGAGCTGTCCAAGGGAGCAGATATTGCATGACAGGTCTGGGGATTTGTTCTGGGGGTCCCCAGGCTTGGGTGTAGCACAGAGCTCTTGCCCATGGGAAATGCGATGCTGGGAGGCCACAGTTCAGCACCTGTGTGACTCAGGTGTGCGGTGCTGGTGATGAAGCACATAGCTACTGTAGTAAAGGCCCAGGGGACTAAGCGGCGGCTGTCCTGTGACAGCAGCAGAGATGACTGTGAGCACTGGGTGTGTGGTGGGTTCTCCTGAATGCCCTGGAGCTCTAACAGAAAGGACAGGACACACTCACACGCTCAGAGATACAGTGCGCCTCCCTGTAGTCTCACAAGTCTCTCTTCCTGCAGCCACAGTCGGGAAGACCATGGTAGTGATTACCCTCATTATTTTACTGCCATGTCTCCTTGGTTTGTAGAGAGAGATGAATAAATTCACCTTGGCTCAGAAGCCTTCTCTAGTGAAAGGTCCAGGGAAGAAGGAGATGGGAGACAGCTCTACGGCAGAAAAGGCTGTCTTGGGATAAAACCTGCGGAGGGGGTTCTCTAGGAAAGGATGGAGCCTATATAAGACTAGAAGCTTAGAGGGGTTGTTTAAGGGGAGATTCTACAGGGCAGGGAGAGCGGTGGTTAGCCATTGCTAGGAGGCTGTTACGGGGAGTGAGTTGGATTGTTAGAGCTGGGTTAAGCAGGACAATGGGAGTTTCCCTAAGCAGAGGGCCACAATAAGCAGGGGGCTTGTCAGGCACATCTTAGGCAAGACTATGGGGACATTTCGGTAAGCAAGGGGAAGGATGTATTTGAGTAACACTTGAGAATTTCTGGTCAGCAAAGTGACTTGCAAAATGACACATCTTTACAAGATAGAGTCACTTTCGTTCGAGACTCCAACACCCTGTCCAATTAGCTGGGGCCAGGCAGGTGACACCAGCCAGGAGACCTGGCTGCCAGGTGAGGGCTGCTTCCCAAAGATGCCAGTGTCTTCTGAATATGCACGGGGGTGGATTCAGGTGCCCAGAGGAGGAAGCCAGGTCTGATCCCTCGAGGGTGGAAGAGGCCTGGAGGAATTCTTCTCCAGCTCTGCCTCAGGAATAGTCTGACCTTTAAGGCAAGAGGGCCTCCAGGAGATAAGTAAAGACATTGTTCTGTGGAGGGATTTGAGATTAGGGGCTCCAGTGTGGCTGTCCCCAGCCTTGGGAGCAGAGCAGGACTCAGTTGTGGAAGGGACAGGCTGTCCTTTTCTGCATGGAATGCAGGTGCAGCTTTCAGGCAGCGGGGACTGAGGGCAGCTCAGGGCCATGTGGCACTTGACGGTTGGCATCCTTGAGAGTACTGGGGAAATGGTAGCCCAGGCAGAGAAGCAGCCTTCTCCTGCAATGGAGGAGAAGGGGGATGGCGGGGCCCTTCCACCCAGGGATGCCCAAAAGGCACTAGAAAGGAGAAACATCAAAAGGACTCCCTCAATAATGGGAGCTTTTGAAGTGGGGCTGCAGAACCCGGGTTGTGCAGACATAAATGTAATTCCATTTGTACTCACGCTGGGAGGCTCGGGACTACTGGGTGACATTAAAACTTGCAAAACACCTTTTTAAAAAAATAGCATAGGTATTCCAAATCGTTTGCCTATGAGGGCTGTGTACTTCCTGGAAATTTAGACATTAGAAACTCAGGCCAAGAGAGTGGCAAAGTGAGCCCTGTGGTTCTTCCCGGTCTTCCCTTATGTGAGAGCTATCTCTTCTTTTTTCTTGGAGGGGGGTTACAGGGCATTGAACCCAGAGGCATTCTATCTCTGAGCTACACCCCAGACTTTTATTTTATTTATTTTTTGTTTCAAAATAGGGTATCACCAAGTTGCTGAGAGTCTTGCTAAATTGCTGAGGCTGGCCTCTAATTTGCGATCCTCCTGTCTCAGCCTCCCAAGTATTTAGATTACAGGTGTGCGCCACCATGTCCAGCTGCTGTTTCAGTGGCACCTTTTCAGGGTCTCCAGCAGAACAAAGGGGACCAGCTGGCAAGGGGCTTCAGAGACCGTCAACGCCCCAAAGGCAGCCTGGGCTTCGTTTCTGGCCGACTCTGCCAAGCCTGTGTTGAAATCATTCATTACTCACCCTACCTGTTGTTTTGAATAGGCAGCATTGAGACACTTTGAATATTTTGCTGTGGGGGTTTTGGCAGAACATATTTCAAATAGGGGAAAGAAAATAACAAACAGTGGGAAAGAGCAGATGCATTTTCTACAGAGGGCGGCTGGTTAAGACACATGTGAATTGGCGTATTTGGAGGCCCGTGGTATTCCTTCTGAAGTCTTTTCCTTATTATTCATGGTTTCATTATGGTCCCTTTTACACACACACACACACACACACACACACACACACACACATTCTCTCTCTCTTTCTCCCCCCCGCTGGGAAGTGGGGAGGGGAGGGGCAGGTGCTGGGTCTAGTCTTTAAAAAAAAGCACATAAAACTCGCAATGTATTTTAGAGTTATAGGTGCACACATTTCCTTCCCATCAAATTTTGCTTTTCCATTTTAGCCATATAAATGGTTGTCATAGTGACACATGCTTCCAGCCCCTGTGGCTTTGGTATGGAGCAGACAGCTCAAAGTGTCCAGTGACCGTAAATTCAGCTCCAACTGTCCCCTTCACTTTCTGAAACTAATCAGATATGAGATCTGTCAGGGAGCCGCTGCTGCTGCCTCAGATGAGTAAAAATTATGTTGAAATTAGGCTAATGCAGACCCTTCATCTGAGTTACTCAGTGGTAGGGCTCATTTTTTGTTGTTCGAGTTTTTTAGTTCAGCCTTTTTTTGGGGGGGGGGTACTGAACCCAGGGTTGCTCTTCCACTGAGCTTCCTCCCCAGCCTGTTTTATTTTTTCATCTTGAGACAGGATCTCCCTAAATAGCCCAGGCTGGCCTCAAAGTTTTGATCCTCCTGCCTCAGTCTCCCGATTTGCTGGGATTACAGGCCTGAGCCACCACACCTGGCTTAGTACAGCATTTTAAAGAACATTTAGCTAGTAAAAGTCATGAGTTCTGGGATACAGTGGCAGGTATTTAATTCTTTTTAAGAGTCTTTCTTGGGTCTAGAATAAGCTCTTGAAAGTTATGAGATGGTTCAAAAAATAATTTCGAAATAATTCTTCAAGTAGACTTCAATCTCTTTTTTTGGTAATGTTATGCTGGTGCTATTTTGCAAAACTTAAACAAAAAATTTTTTGTACTGTGAATTGAACCCAGGGGCATTCTACCTCTGAGCTACACCCCCAGCCCTTTTTGTTTTTTGTTTTGAAACAGGGTCTCACCCAGTTGCTGAGGGCCTCGCTAAATTGCTGAGGCTGGCCTTGAACCTGCGATCCTTCAGTCTTAGCCTCCTAAGTATTGGGATTACAGGCTTGCACCACTGCACCTGGCTTCGCAAAACTTTTGTGTAAAGATTGAGCATCATCTCCAAAGATATTTCCTTAAAGATTTTTATTTTAAATTGAAAGATTGAACTATAACCCAGAGGCAAAGACTGCAGGAGCACCTTGGTAGTTGCAGGTTCTAAGTCACTAGAAACTATGTAAAATCATGAGGTGGAAGCAATTAATAAGAGAGGCAAGTCAGGCATGGTGGTGCACACCGGTAATCCCAGTATTTGGGAGGCTGAGAGAGGAGGATTGCAGGTTTGAGGCCAGCCTCAGCAACTTAGCAAGACCTGCAGCAACTTAGTGAGACTCTGTTTCAAAATAAAAAATAAAATGGGGCTGGGGGTCTAGCTCAGAGGTAGAACGTCCCTGAGTTCAATTCCCAGTACCACCAAAACAAAACAAAACAAAAAAATAGGAGAGGGAATTAAAAAGTGGCTTCCTGGTCCTAGTTCAGGCTGGGTCTGTGTCCATGAAGGACCCTGCATTTCCCCCTAGCCCTTCCTGGGGGTTGTGTGGGCCTCCACCTGGAGCCATCAGAATCAGCTGTCATCATGCACAAACTATGAAAACGGGGCAAGGTAACTGGGGTAGTGAGTGATTTGAGATGCTTTCAGCTGCAGGAAAGGAAGTAGCACTGGATTCTCTTCTAACAAGAAGTCAGGAGGCGGGGAGTTGCAGGTTGGCTCTGCAGGTCCATAGACCATGGCTCTGGGTCATTGTCTGCAGTTATCTTATCCTTCCCTCCTGGTTCAAACATGGCTCCTGGTGCTCCAGGTTCACATCTGGAGTCCACAACGTCAAAATGAGAGGAAGGAGGAGAGGATGGGTGTATTCTACTTGCTCATTCTCTCTTTTTAAATCCCAAACACTCCCCACCCCTGTGTGTACCCACTGGTATTTTACTGTCGTGGGATATGGTAGTACCATATCCCACAACAACTACTAGCTGCAAGGAAGTCTGGATAAGTAAGTATCCAGCATTTCCTATCTCTCTTGTGGGAGGTGGATGTTACCTATGGAGCAGAGGAAAGGCGTGAACAGTTGCTATGTTGGTCACCAACAGTGTCAGTCACTGGCAGGGCCTTGGAAGAGAAAAGACCCAAGGACCATTGCTTCACCCTCTAGTCTTACGTAGGAGGAAACTGGAGTCGGAAGAGAGCCAGCTGCTTGTCCTTACAGCTTGGTGTCAGATCTGATATCTGAGCCTGGATCTTCTGACTCATGATATAGAATGAGGTTGACAGCGGCGAATGTTGGACTTGCATATGGCAGCTGGCCCAGTGCGGGCTTTGTTGGGCACGCATGAGCTCACTCAGTGTTTGCCTCTAGCACTGGGCAGCCTCCCACTGCGTCCCACATCTCCTACTTGAAAAGTGGCCAATCGTTTCTTCCTAATTAAAGATCAAACATCATTGCAGACGGTCCCCTTCCGAAGATGTCACGGGAGATGTTATTCGTGTCTGCCAGTGGTGCTGATCATGTTGTCATTTTTGGCAACTCATCTCTGGAAATGAATAATAAAATTATCATAATCTCACACCAGAGGGAGGGTGAGCAATTTGTAGAGTCCATTAAGAATTTGAGCGAAGGATTGTCCTCTAATGAGATGGAGAGCATCAGGAAGCCCGTTCATCAAGCAGATCTGTCACAGAGACACAAAGGAACCCTGGAGGGAGGGGCCCCTGCCACGCTGCTGTAGAATGGGCTGGATGTCTTGCATGCACATGTACATACTGTCGTGGATCAGCTGTCACGGGGAAGGGGTAACAAGCAGAATGCCAGAGTTCTCCATTTCAAGGCCCGGGGTTTGTTGATGCCACCCTTGATTCATTCCCTGTGCAGTGGGTTCATTACTCAACATTTCCTCCCGTGCCAGAAAGAGAAATGGAATCAACGGGCATATCATCTCCTCGTTGGAAAACGACAGCGCCCTTATTATGAATCCCCAGTAAATGGATGGGAGAGCCATTCCAACTGCATAGATATTAATGTTTCCTGGGATTAATGGGGAGTTATTCCTAGAAATGACTTACAGTTCAGGAACCAATTTGGAATCGAAGTATTGCCCCCCCCCATATGTCACCATAGCCATCAAAGCAGCCACGCGTAGATGGCAAAGGGTTTTTATTTACCCTGTCTCTGTCCCCCACTGCTTTTCCAGATTTCTGTTGCCAAACATTTATAGCTTTAGAAAGGCTAAGTTATTCCTACCTTGTGGAAGAATTCTTCTTTCTTTTGAGAGTCTATTTGTGTGTGTGTGTGTGTGTGTGTGTGTGTGTGTGTGTGTGTTATTAAGAATTGAACCCAGGGGCATTCTAACTCTGAGCTACACCCCACAACCCTATTTTATTTATTTATTTTGAAACAGGGTCTCACTAAGTTGCTGGGGCTGGCCTTGAGTCTGTGATCCTCCTGTGTCAGCCTCCCAAATCCTGGGATGACAAGGGTGTGCCACCATGCTGACTTGAGAGTCTTTTCCAGGGGAGTTTGAAATTTGGAAATCTAGCAGTCACCTTTGGGGAATACCATGGAGATGTGACCCTTAACTTACAGGACAGAAGTAAACCGCTGCTTGCTATTGTGTTTTAAAGAATTAGAACATTTATTTCAATAGACATCACAGTCTTTTCGCTTTCATTGTCCTTTGTACACCGAGATATTGAGCCCCTTGTCTGTCTGCTGGGAGGGAGAGCATCCTTGCTGGCTTATTCTCTGAATCATCAGGGTCTTCTCTGATGTGACCTTTAGGGTCATCTTGGGACTGCCACTCGGCATTTATATTAATGTTGACTCTCTTATTGAGTGAGTGCTTTTATAAGTGGAGCTGAATCTTTTGTCCGGCACCAGGAGCATGTGGGCACTTAATAAGTACCAATCAATAGCTTTTGCTGATATTGGAATGTAGGCCCAGTAACTTCCTGCATGGCGCCATGGGGAGAGATGCGTTTACAGCTGGTGCTTTAGTCTAAAGATACCAGGGGCTGCTTTCTGGGTTGCTTTTGTTTGAATTTATGCTGGGCATGACCTGGGCCCTGCAGAGCCACTTCTGTCTGCCAGTTGCTGGGGGTTGGGAATGTCTGAGTGCTTCCACTTGGATTGCTATGTTTCTAGTTCATCCTGAGAGTCAGCTGGTGGGGAGGAGTGGCCAGGAGGGTGTCTCTAAGGCTGCCAGCCCTCCCAATTGCCTCGAGTCCATGCCCTATCTCCTCCTGAGCTTTCCAAGGAGTCACAGGAGGCTTATGTCATCCGGACCATTCTGCACTTCAAGTAGCCTGTATTTTATTTTATAGACATTTCTGTGGTACTGGGGATTGAACCCAGGGGCGTTCTACCTCTGAGCCAAAATCCCAGCTCTATTTTATTTTTTATTTTGAAACAGCGTCTCACTAAGTTGCAGAGGGCCTTGCTAAATGACCGAGGCTGGCCTTGAACCTATGATTCTCCTGTTTTAGCCTCTCAAGTCAACTGGGATGTCAGGCACATGCCACCACGCCCAGCTCAAGTAGCCTTTTAAAAATAATCTTCTCACCACTTAAAAAAGAATTGAGTCACTTTTTCCCACACTCCCAAAGACCCACTGACACATGGCTGCAACATATCACAACATTTTATTTAACTTGGGGATAAGAGCACAGGTAACACGTTATGCTTGCATACTATGCATCACTTTTCTTCACTGTACCTCAGTTTCCTTTGCCAAGGGTAGGTACTCTTTCTTCCTCTGGTTTTGGACTCCTGGCACATGACTGCCTCCACTTCTCCTATTCATGTATTCATTCAACAAACACGTATGAAGTGTCTACTGTACACCAGATGCTGGGACAGATGCTTGGCTCTAGAGCAGTGTGTACAAAACAGATACCAGCTCTGATGTGAGCTTCTGATCTCCAGTGCAGGGAAGTGGGAGAGGAAGGAGAGGTTACACACAGGCATGCAGGCATCTCTCGGGCCATGATGACTGAGCTAAGGACAGTAAGGGGAGGACTGGGTTCTGTGAGCATCACCAGCACCTTCCCCACTTCTTTCAAATTCCTGCATGCTGCCCTGTTTACAGCTCACTAGCAAACCCCAAGCCCTCTGCCCTTGTGCCTTCTTCTGTAGCCTCTTTCTGTGTTATAGTCTATCACACTCGAGATATGTCCCTGGCTTGCAAGTCACAGGTTTGACCTCAGTCTTTCCTGCCCAAGCCGGTCATCAAGGTACTTTCCTAAAGAGCTGCCTTCCCTCAAACGAATATGCAACTTCTCATGGGAACACAGTGGGGATATGGTCTTACTTTAAATTGCAATTATGCCTTTCCTGAAATACTGTCTCTGGTTTTTTTTTTTCTTCCTATGTATGAAATGTCCAAATTGAGGGTGTAAAATTTATGTTTAGTTGGGTCCTGGGAGAATATTATCTAACATCAGCTTCTCCCCCTCCTCCTCCCCTCCTCCTCCTCCTCCTCCTCCTTCTTCTTTTGGTGGTACTGGGGATTGAACCCAGGGGTGTTCTACCTTTGAGCTACACTCCTAGCTTTTTTTTGTTTTGAAACAGGGTCTTGCTAGATTGCTAAGAGTCTCACTACTTGCTGAGACTATCCTCAAACCTGTGACCTTCCTGTCTCAGCCTCCCAAGTACTGGGATTACAGGCATGTGCCATAATGCCCGGCATAACGTCTTCTTTATATAGATCATATCCATAATTTCTTTTGTTTCTTTTGCCTGCCTTCCTTCCTACCTCCCTTTCTTCCTTCCATACACTCCAGATGGTAAAACTCGATATCCATCATTTATGTATTTTGTGTTAAGAAACATTTTTTTTAGTACTTGTTATGTTCCAGACACTATTCTAAGCACCAGTTATAGATGGAATCGCGATTGGGTCAAAGAGAAAATCTCAAGTGGGCGCTGATGTGTTTACTTATTTCCCCCTTTGAACGCACAGTGAGCAGCCAGGGCTCAGAAGCTTTGACACCTAGCCAGAACTATGGAACCCTTTTCATTTGGGTTTGCTTTACGGTCTTATTTTTAAAGTTATCTTCTATGTACAGCAATTGATTCAAATTTCTTTTAGAATCTACATGGCTTTATGTGTAATATTATGAACGACATAATATGTATTAGGAGGGGTGGTGCCTGGATGTAGCAGGAGAGTGTAGCTGGTTAGACTAAGTGCCACTTGGACATCTGCTAAGTGGGTATCAGCAGAATTTGTCAGCAGGTTAATGTCATCTACAAGGACAAGGAGAAGAACGTGGGGTTAGTCAGAAGACCTGGTTGGATCTAGGTTTTGCCACATCCCACTCCTGTGGCCGTAGGAGGTAATTCCTACTGAGTCTTGGTTTGCTCTTCTACCATGTGATCATAAACACCTGGCTGCTATCAAGATGAAATAAGAAAATACATGAGCCGGGCGTGGTGGTACACATCTGTCATCTCAGTACTTGGGAGGCTGAGAAGGAGGATCTCAGGTTTGAGGCCAGCCTCAGTAACTTAGTGAGGCCCTCAGCAAACTAATGAGACCCTGTTTCAAAAATAAATAAAATAAAAAAGGCTGGGAGTGTAGCTTGAAAGTAGAATGCTAGGTAGAAGGTAGAATGGGTTCAATCTCCAGCACTGTACAAGGAAGGAAGGAAGGAAGGAAGGAAGGAAGGAAGGAAGGAGGGAGGGAGGGAGGGAGGGAGGGAGGGAAGGAAGGAAGGAAGGAAGGAAGGAAGGAAGGAAGGAAGGAGAGAAAACTAGGATGATATGCAAGTATTTGGTATAGGGTAAGTGTTAGTTTTTAGGTTTTTTTGTTTGTTTGTTTTTTGTGCTGCAGATTGAACCCAGAAGCATTCTACCTCAGAACTACACCCCTAGCCCTTTTTAATTTTTTTGAAACAGCATCTCACTAAGTTGCTGAGGGTCTTGCTAAATTGCCAGATCTTCCTGTCTCAGACTCCGAAGTACTGGGATTACAGGCATGTGCCACCATGCCTGGCCAAGTGTTAGTTTTTAAGTTGGAATTGCAACATTTTATTGAATTAAGACATAATTATTAATTTTTAAAATTCTGGATAGGCAGTGACTAACAAGACAGCCTGGGCCCCAGGCTCACGGAGCATCAGGGCCAGACAGACAAAACATATTTTACAAAGATTCTCGGAGTAAGAGTTGTGAGCAGTGCACAGAGGAGGGAGGGCACACTGCAGGAGCACTTGACAAGTAGTCCTCACATTTACTGGGGAATGAAAAATATTTACCAGAACAATAACAAGAAATGGCATAAGCTGAGACTTGAAAAGTGTTGAGGTGTTAGCCCAGCAAAGAGCAGGGGAATATTTTGGACTGTGAGCCTGCTCTCTTGCACCCAGGAATTTCTCACTGACCCCGGTGCACACAGCAGATAAACTCATCCGACAAGCAAGCTCAGTTTATGGCATCTATAAAAGGGTTTCATCCATCCCTGGTTCTCAGGGCAGTCCGTTTACAGTGGTAATCTTTCTTCCTGTTTTATATTACAACCAAAGCCTTTCCTTTTCCAAATGGCCTAGCAGTCAGAGGAGCTTTATAGATACTTGGGTTTCCAGCAATGAGCCTTGGTTCCAAATCCTTGATTTCTCCATCTCGACTGGCCTATCACTCACCAGTCCCTGGTCTCCTAAAGACACTTCATTGTCCTTAAAAATGAGAATTGTGTTCTGTGATTACTGTTTTTATTTTTCTCCAAAGGGTCTTCTTTGATGAGGACAGGAAGACCAGGTTAAATGCTGTATCAGATGGCATCTCCCTTTATGTTTTTGGCTTACTTTGAAGGAATCATGAGAATGTACTGGTGCAGAGAGAAGACTATGTCAGGAGCCAGGCCTGAGTTTAGGACCGGAACATGCAGACATTCCTATTTATCTTCTTTTTTTTAAAATCACTGTTCAAGCTGAGCATGGTGGCACACACCTGTAATGCCAGTACTTGGGAGGCTGAGACAGGAGGATAGCATGTTCGAGACCAGCATTGGCAACTTAGTGAGACTCTTAGCAATCTAGTGAGACCCTGTTCCAAAACAAAGCAAACAAACAAAAAATAGGAAGGGCTGGGGGTGTAGCTTGGAGATAGAATGACCCTGGGCCCAATCTCCAGTACCAAAAAGAAAAAAGCAAAGCAAAACAAAACAAAAAAATAAAGGCAACTGGATCATTTGGGAGTGGTTTCACTAGTTCTCTGCTTCTCACTGGCTCATTGTTCCCAGCCAGGAACTCTTTTTGGATATGCAAGTTTGCATTTCTCCTTTCATTGTTCTGAAAATAGCTCCAGTTTTGTCTTGTCTAATCCCATCCCTTGCTTCTTCCTGGCACACCAAGCATGAGCTATAGTGAACTTCTTTTGTTTCTTGAATCATCTTTGTCCTTGTTCACCTCTTGTATTTGTTCACAAAATGCCTACTTTAAAAAATTCTCCTCTCCCTGGAATGTTGTCCATCACCCCAAATTTACCTGGACATAGTTCCTTCTGGTTTCAGAGGTACAACTTTCAGGAAACCCTCTCTGAAAACACAAGATGAGGTTGGGGTCGTTTTCCTCCCACATGACACTATAATTCTCCTACCAGGTCAGATTATTTGCTACAGATTATAGTTGCCTAATTATTTGTTAGTTTGCTCCCTTGCCCCCACTGAGGTCGGGGCAAACCATGGGGTTCACAAATATAACCCCCACAGCTAGCAAAATTCTTATACCTAGTAGGTAAAAAAAATTTACATGAATGAATGAAGTAAGGAATGAATAATGTCAGTATCATCACATGGGCTTGATTTTGAATTCAAAATTATTTTATTTTTTTATACTTTGTGTGTGTGTATGTGGTAATGGGGAGTGAACCCAGGGGCGTTCTACCTCTGAGCTACATCCCAAGCCCAATTTTTATTTTTTATTTTGAAACAGGATTGTTATAGTTAATATAAAATGTCCCCTAAAGAGCTCATTTATTAATGTTTGGAGCTGATGTAGTTGAGTCATGAGGTTTGTAATCCCAGCAGTGGATAAATTCTTTGTAATGGATTTATCTGGGGTGTGGCCTCGGACGATAGGGTGTGACTGGAGGGGGTGGATCCCTTGGGGTGTGGCCTTGGAGATTATGTGTAGTTTCTCATCCCCCTGCTCCCTCTTTTTGGCTTCTGGTCTCCATGATGTGAGGAGCACAGCCCATGTGCTCTCCCACTCTCTGCCTCCTGCCACCATGCCCTGAGATCCTGGTCCCTGGCCTCACAAGGACTGAACCTGAAACCATAAAAAAATAAATCTTCTTTCCTCTAAGTTATGTGGTCAGTCTTTTAGATTATAGCTGCAAGAATGCTGACTGGAACAGAAAATGGTACCAGAAGTGAGGTTGCTGCTATATCTAAGTCTCACTTATGTGGATTGTGACTTTTTGAATCAGGTTTGTGAGAAGAAATTGGAAGGGCCAGAATGTGGCTAAAAAGGCAGATGGTAGAGACTGTGCTTAGGAGATTTGGGATGGCAAAGAGGATTGCATAGGGAAATGCAATGGAGGCCACATGTGTTACACTTTGGCAAAGAATTTATCCATGTTTTGCCCATGTCCTGAAACTTTGTGTGAGGCCGAATTTAAAGATGATGGGCTGAATAAACTGGCAGAGGAAATATCAAAACAGCAAAATATCCAAACTGCATTATGGATATTGATGTCCGCATTCAGTGAATTGTACACTGAATTTCAATCTTTTAGATTATAACTGCAAGAGTGCTGACCAGAACAAGGATCTTGCTAGGTTGCTGAGAGTCTCTCTAAGTTGCTGAGGCTGGCCCCCAATCTGCAATCCTCCTGTCTCAGCTTCCCAAGTACTGGGATTACAGATGTGTGCCACCATGCCTGGCTCCAAAATCATTTTAAAAATCAGTATTTTCACTGGGCATGTTGGTGCATGCACACCTGTAATTCCAACACTTGAGAGGCCGAAACAGGAGGATTGCAGGTTCGAGGTCAGCCTCAGTAACTTAGTGACACCCTCAGCAAGTTAGTGAGACTCTGTTTCAAAATTAAAAATAAAAAGATCTGAGGGTGTGGCCCAAAGGTAGAATGCCCCAGGGTTCAATCCCCAGTACCGTACACACACACACACACACACACACACACACACACAATCAACACTCGCGAGGCTGAGACAGGAGGATTGCAGGTTCAAGGACAGCCTCAGCAATCTAGCGACACTCTGTTCCCAAACAAAAAATAAAAAGGGCTGGGGGTGTAGTTCAGAGGTAAAATACCCCTGAGTTCAATCCTTAGTAACACACACACACACACACACACACACACACACACACCAAAAAAAACATATTTTCCTCAGTCTCTTTGCCATATGTCCTCATTTCACCCAAGACGTGGCTAGCCCTGCTAAAGATTTGCTAAAGATCAAATATAAGCCTGGTTTCATATCATCTCCACTGCTCAAGGCAGTCCCTTTACAGTGGTATCTGTTTTATATCACAGCTGTCCAAATTCAAAGTAGTATAGTGGGACCTGTTTTCCAATAGAAAGACTCTAAGCGATGAATTCAGTGGCTGAGGCAGGGTATCGAGGGCAGAGTAAGATTATCCAAGTCCCGACCTGCCAGTGTCCAAGTGTATTCTTATCTCCTGAATTCTTGGTTCCTTGTCTGTAAAATGGGAAGCTGAATAGAACCCATTTCATAAAGTAGGTGTGGCCAGGAGCTGTAGTGCACGCCTGTAATCCCAGTACTTGGGAGGCTGAGACAGGAGGATCACAGGTTCGCGGCCAGCCTCAGCAACCTCATGAGGCCCTCCACAACTTAGTGAGACCCTGTTTCAAAATAAAACATAAAATAGGGCTGGGTGTGTAGCTCAGAGGTAGAAGCCCCTGGGTTCAATCCCTAGTACCACACACACCAAGTAGGTGTAGTGATTAGATGCTGTGTATTTGGATGCAGTACAAAAGCAGACAGAGATGTCTCAAAGGTCACAACGGTGACCTTCAGAGCAGTGGTCTTTCTCAGCAGCATGCGTCCTACCATAATGCAAAACTCCAATTACTCTTCAGCAGCCATGACACATGCCAGGCACAGGGCATGCACTCAGTCCATGGGGCTCATGGTGATGCACGTTCGTGTCAGCTTATGATGCCCTTCTCTGCTCACCTCAACCCCAGGCAACATCAAACCTGCCCTACACTTCTCAGGATGATAGCACGCGGAACAGTGCGGCCCCGCCCCTGTTGTCTGGAGGGTCTTGTCAAAGGACATTTCAGTCGCGTCTCAGACCAACCTCCTGTCACTACCATCTCTTCTGCTCTCGCTCCTGGCAGCCCTGGTGACTAAACCCACCCTGTAGCCGGAAGGATGGTGACAGGTGGTAATGGCTGTGAAGAAGGACTCTTGGATAGAGGTTGAAGATTAACAAGTGCTTTGCAAATTTCCCTAGAGACGCCCAGCGGAGAGTTTCAGCCAAGTGACATTATTCATGATCTAGCATGAAAACTCCGCACTGAAGCCACCCTAACCTTTGAAGCTAATTTGAGCTCTTTATTTTCTTTTGCTGGCTTAAAATACTAGACCACTTCGGGGATGTTGTTAGACTCTAGGCTTGGCCTGCTTCATCCCCAAAGTAGTATAGGCAGCTAGTCATATTGTTTTGGATAATTAAATACTGTTGACATCTTGCTGGAAATTACCTGCAGACCTAATAATATGATTTTATGCTTGATTTTCATGGTGCTGGACTGACATTAGCATTTTTTGGGGGGGGACTGGGGATTAAACCCAGGGGTGTTCTACCTCCTGGCTACACCCCAGCCCTTTTATTTTTTATTCGAAACAGGGTCTCACTAAGTTGCTGAGGCTGGCCTCAAAACTGCAATCCTCCTGTCTCAGCTTTGTAAGCACTGGGATTACAGGCATGTGCCACCATACCCGACTTTACATTAGCATTTGATTCTTCTACTTAATATGCTTTTCTGCCTGGAAATAGAAGATAGTATTCCCAAAATATCTCTTCTGTCTCCATAGTGGACAATATACCTAGAGTTTTTAGAATTTGACTAATATTGGATTAACAATAAGTCAGGACTGGGCACAGTGGTACACGCCTATAATCCCAGCAACACAAGAGGCTGAGGGAGGAGGATCACAAGTTTGAGGCCAGCCTGGGCAACTTAGTAAGACTGTCTCAAAATCAAAATTTAGAAGGAGTCAGGTGTGATGGTGCACACCTGTAATCCCAGTACTTGGAGACTGAGAAAGGAGGATCACAGGTTTGAGGCCAGCCTCAGCAACTTAGCCAGACCCTCAGCAATTTAGTGAGGCCCTGTTTCAAAATAAAAAACAGAATAGGGCTGGGGGTGTTGCTCGGAGAAAGAAGGCCGCTGGGTTCAGTCCTCAGTACCAAAAAAAGAAAGGGAGGGAGGGAGAGAGGGAGGGAAAAAAAGAAAAAAAATTTTAAGGGCTGGGGGTAAAGCTCAGTGGTAGACTGTGGGTTCAATCCTCAGTAACCCCCACAAAAAACAAATGAACAAACCACCCCCAAGTAACTCCTAAAATAATAAATCTACAGTTTTTACAACTTGATTATAACAGTCACAGTGGTGGGAATAAAGCCCAAGGAAAGCAGTTTGAGCATACATGTTTGTATCTATGTCTGTATGCACATGTATGTATACATACATACATGTATGTATAATATACATAATAATTATACATAATGTGTAATAGGTATATAAGTGTGCATACATAATGTGATCTATATATGCCTATGAGGACATTTACACATACATAACTATATAGGCAGAGTTGCAACTCAGTGCTTTAAAGCAGCTGTCACCTGCCAAAATATATAAATGGCTTCGGACCACCCTTTTGACTTGTAAATTATGCTCCGGGCTGATAGTAATGTGCATGTGATCAGCCGTTCTGACCTCTCCCATTCCTCCTCACTTGATGGATCAGTCTGTCATGAGATCCCCCACCAGACATTCATAGCCTTACAAATCATTCCATCGCCACCCTCGGTATGTAATTACAAGAGTGTAATTCTAAAATTGAATTATTGGCAGGATTTCCAGGTATGGCTTGCCTAAGGAGGTCAGCAAGTCTTTTACCCCCCAAAGCACCTATAAAAGCAGGGGGAAAAAGGACAAAAGCAATCATTTCAGTGTTGGAAATTAACCAGTGGCATGTAATAATCGGAGAAATGTTTGCTTAGGCTTGAACAGCTGCTGAGATTCAAGTTGGAACAGTGGCAGTCTGTGGAGTTCTGGTCTGGAGTTTCTGGGTTGGATTGTACTGCCCCATAGAAGGGGGTTATATTAGCCAGAGCTCTTCCAAGAAACATACCCAAGAGGGGAGGTATCTGTGTATGTATCTATGATTCCAGTGAGATTTATTATGAGACATTGGTTGACACAGTTATGGAGGTTAAGTCCCACCCTCTGCCATTTGCAATCCATCTAGAGTCCCAGGGAAGATCATGGTACAGTTTGAAGGCATGAGAGTCACAGGCCTTCAAGTGATGCAATTCTAATGATGTAGATTCTGATTTGAATCCAAAGCACTGTAAACTGGGAGTGCTGTGGGCAGAAGAGGAGTCATATTCCAGCTCAACAAGTCAGGCAGAGAGGGAATTCAACCTTCTTCCATGTTTTCAGTCTGTTTGACCCTTGACTGATGAGATGTTGCCCACCCATGTCAGGGAGGGCCACCTGCTTTACCAATTCAATGGTAGTCTCTTCTGGAACCACACTCACGGACACATCCAGAAATAACATTTAACCAGATAGCTAGGCATCCTGTGGCCTGGTCAAACAGACACTTGTATCCAAAATATGTAAAGAACTCTTACAACTCAATAATCATGACATGCTATGTAGCTCATTTTTCTTTTATTAATGCTACCATTTGGATATATTTTAAACATACTTAAGCCAGTGTTCTCCCATGTTATTTTGAGTGGAGTGCATTCTGTAGCACCTGTCATTTGCTCACCAATGGCCTTTCCTTCTACTCTGTGTGTTATTGAAGAGTCAGGACTCATCATGGTACCAAAGTCACATGAGCTCCAGCGAGGAGCCTCCAGTCAGGTGGAGATGGAAGACTTGCCTTAAGTGTGTGGCCGATAAGCCCACAGAGAAATTCTGTAAGAAATATAGTCAACATTCGCAGTCCTTTGGGGACGGATGGAACCTTGCCAGGGACAAGTGACCAACAATTATATAATGGATTTCTGGGGAAAAAAGAAGAACAAATCAAAACTCGAGCTCAAGGATGTCACATCTTAGCCCGCATCTTCCAGGAAGGAAGAAAACTCAAGTCATTGCATGATTCAAGAACTTATCTCCCAGGGAGGTTTTAGAACGCCTCTGTGTAGCTCAGATTCAGGTAGTGTCCCTGTGTTTAACAAAACTTCAACTCCCACCGTGCTGGACCACTGAAGGGTGGGGCAACATGCTTACGTTTTGCAAAGACGAGCACCCAGTCTTCCTGTTCTCAGGAACACTGCCCTGACCTCTTTTTTCTCTTCACCTCACCACCTGTCTCAGCCAACATTCTCACTGCTATAATCCCAAACCACTGACCACACAATTTAGAGGAAGGATGATTTATTCATTCACAGTATTTTGGAGGTCTCAGAGTTTCAGTTTATGTCAGGCTAGGTTACATCTGCGGATCTCTGGACATGGCAGTGGGAAGCAGAGAGAGGGAGAGAGCAAGGGCTCTGCTCTCACATCATGAAGGCCAGAAGCAAGAGAGCCAGCAAGCAAGGGGATTCAAAGACAAACCCGTAATCCCTAAGGCCACACCCCTAGGGACTCACCTCCTCCAGCCACATCCCACCTGTCTAGGTGACCACCCAGTAAATCCATCACAATGGACTTATCTATTGATGAGATGACAACCCTCATGACTTAACTACATCAACTCTGACCATTAGTACATAAACTCTTCAAGGGACATTCTATATCTACCCATGACACCCCATACACTGGGTGCCTGACATTGCAATGAGAGTGATCTTTTTTTTTTTTTTTGCAGTACCAGGGATTGAACCCAGGGGCATTCTACCTCAGAGCTACACCCCCGGCCCTATTTTTTATCCTTTATTTTGAAACCAGGTCTCACGAAGTTGCAGAGGGCCTCACTAAGTAGCTGAGGCTGGCCGCGAACCCGGATCCTCTGGTCTCAGCCTCCCAAGTACTGGGATGACAAGCGTGCGCCACCATGCCCGGCTGAGAGTGATCTTTTTAAATGGATGTTCGGATAGGGTCATTTCCTTGCCATAAACCTATTAAAGGCTCCCTAACAGTAGAGTATTGCATCCAAACTCATCAATATGAATGGCAACACCCTATCCACTCATTCTGCCTCATCTCAAACTTCTCACTGTTCCTCCCATTCCAGCCTTTGTAAGTGTGGTTTCCTCTGCTTATATCACTTTGGTACGGGCCCCACACCCAGCTCACTGCTCTTAAATATACTCTTTTAAAATTTATTTTGTGTTTGTATTACTGGGAATTGAACTCAGGGGCATTCTACCTCTGAGATACACCCCAGCCCTATTTTACTTTTTAGTTTAACACAGGCTCTCACTAAGTTGCTGAGGGTCTCACTCAGTGGCTCAGACCGGCCTCGAACCTGTGATCCTCCTGCCTCAGCCTCCCAAGTACTGGGATTGCAGGCATGTGCCACCACGCCCGACTTTAACTGACTTTATTTCTAAAGAATGACTTTTCTAGAAGGCAGGGTCTCTTCCTTCTTCACATCTATATCCATAGTGACTATTCTACGTGGCAGAAGGTGGGCATTTATTTAGCAAAAGGTTGTTGGAATAATTGGTTGAATGAGTGAATGGAGGTGAAAAATGTATGAATTGTCCTGTGCTTTGTACTGATTCTTTCTGGGTGTATTTTCTCTGGGTTGGGGGGAGTGTCTCGATATTCCATAAGTACTTTGGGCATATTTTCTAGAGCGTCATTTCTCAGCCTGGGCATAGTGACATTTTGGGCCAAATGCTTCCTCATTGTAGGGGATGTGCTATACATTGTAGCATGTTTAGCCACATCTCAGGCCTCAACCCACTAGATTCTGGCAGCATTCCCACCCTCTTTTTTTTTTTCCTTTTTCTTTTTTTTTTTGGTACTGGGAATTGAACCCAGGGGCATTCTATCTCCGAGCCACACCCTCAGCCCTATTTTATTTTTTGCGGTACTGGGGATTGAACCCGGGGGCATTCTCCCTCTGAGCTACACCCCCAGCCCTATTTTTTATTCTTTATTTTGAAACAGGGTCTCACTCAGTTGCGGAGGGACCTCACTAAGTAGCTGAGATTGGCTGTGAACCCAGATCCTTCTGTCTCAGCCTCCCAAGTACTAGGATTACAAGTGTGTGCCACCACGGCCGGCTCCCTATTTTATTTTTTATTTGGAAATAGGATATCCCTAAGTTGCTGAGGGTCTTACTTAATTGCTGAGGCTGGCCTCAAACCTGCAATTCTCCTGTCTCAGCCTCTCAAGTGCTGGTATTACAGGTGTGTGCCACCATGTCCGGCTTCCCCACCTTCTTTAGTTCTAACAACCAATGATGTGTGCAGACACTGCTAAGTGTCCCCTGATGGCCAGGTTTCTCCTGGTTAAGAACCACTGCTCCTGAGAAAGGGATTCTGAGTTCTGTGAACTTCTGGGTAGGATATGTACGTGAGAATCCCTTAAAATAACATTGACATAGCCGGGCGTGGTGGCGCACGCTTGTAATCCCAGTACTTTAGGAGGCGGAGACCGGAGGATCCGGGTTCGCGGCCAGACTCAGCTCTCTCTCTCTCTCTCTCTCTCTCCCCCTGTCTCTCTCTCTCTATGTCATTAGTGAGGCCCTCCACAACTTCATGAGACCTGGTTTCAAAATAAAGTATAAAAACTAGGGCCGGGGGTGTAGCGCGGAGGTAGAACGCCCCTGCGTTCAATCCCCGGTACCACACACAAAAAAAATTGACATAAAAATGTTGTTACGTATGTTTGCGTTGCTTTGGGGAGAGGGTCTACAATTTCCATTATATTCTCGAGGGAGCCAATGTCTCAGAAAGGCTCAGAACCATTATTCTAGAATTTTCAAGCTGTTTCTGAATGTTTCTCCACGTTTTCCTTTAACCTCCCATAGACCATTGAACTTAATAGGCTGATTAATACCACTGCGTAATGACCAGGCACCTTTTAATCAAGTGTCCAAGTCTAATAAACTAGAATTGCTATGAGGCCCACAGAACAAGCCTTTTGAAATACTTTTGGAGAGCTGCTGTAAATACGGAAATCGAGGACGGTATGCTTGTGCCTCATAACCAGGCCGTTGATTCACTTAACAAAGGAGAATCAAACTGCAGTTCTGAAACTCTAAAGGTAGTTAGTAGCAATCGGATGAAAAAGCAAGACGAGGCAGTCTCATAAACAGATTGCTTAAAAATGGTCTCCGGTGACTATAGACCGGCAGGAAAATTTAAATGATAAAAAAAAAAGAAAGAAGATGGATGTAAGCATGGCTGAACTGAATTTAATGGCTAGTGTTCTCACTTACTTAATCACATAATGCTGCTACTTGGGACCCTGTATTACCGAAGCAAATCATGTGTTGCATCTGAAGGGAGTCATAATAATGCAAAATGTG
Source organism: Glis glis (assembly GCA_004027185.1). NCBI lineage: Eukaryota > Metazoa > Chordata > Mammalia > Rodentia > Gliridae > Glis > Glis glis. The sequence goes on along the minus strand of PVJS01003684.1, from coordinate 14,006 downwards.
CCATGAAATACCCAATTAAATTATTTTAGCACGTTGGAGATTGTGGGACCGGTGCACGCATCCTGATCGTTTCTCAGTCTGGCAGTCTGGAGTGTCTGATCTGTATTTATCTGGTTTGTATTTTGGCACTGTGTGTGTGTGTGTGTGTGTGTGTGTGTGTGTGTGTGTGTGTGTGCTTTACCATTCTGCTGTAGCTATGAAAATGTTTGAGCACAGCACAGCTGGGAATAGAAGGAATAAAAATAATCTGTAAATAAGACAGTCACCTCTCTGAGCACTCCTAGGGGAAGCTGGCAACGTGGCATAACTGGAACTTGGAAATAAGGTTCCCTAAACTTTGTACCATGGTGGGAGCTTATTGCAGTGAATGTACCAGGGGCACGTATCTTGCTAACTGATGAAATAGAGTTGTCTGCTGGAAATGGATGTGTCCCTGCTTGTGTTGGTTTGAATGAGATAGAAGAGAGAGAATGTGCAAAACTTCCCTTTGCACCTGTAAGGTGATTCGATAAATGTAACATTTTATTATCCTGGTTATTCTAGACTATAAGTATTTATTTCCCCTCCCTCCCTTCCTTCCTTCTTTCCTTCCCTCCTTTTTTTTTTTTTTGTGGTATTGGAGATTGAACCCATGGGGCATTCTACCTCTGAGCTATACCCCCAGCCCTATTTTATTTTTTGTTTTGAAACAGGGTCTCACTAAGTTGCTCAGGGCCTTGCTACGTTGCTGAGGCTGGCCTGGAGCCTGTGATCCTCCTGTCTCAGCCTCCCAAGTACTGGGATTACAGGTGTGTGCCACCATGCTCAGCTCATATTTAGTTTCAATATGTATTTTCTGAGGATAAGGTTATATGTACTCATTATAGAAAAAAAACCAAGAAGAAAATGAGTATTTTCTATAATAATCTCACCAAAAGGCATCCATTCAATATATTTTCTTTTCATGTGTACCAAAATCTAAGATACTTATAAAAATTATCACAAATACAGAAAGCTGTGAAGATAGCATGTAATTTTTGGGTCCAGAGATAGTGGTTGTTCATTTTTTGTATGTACATAACCCAGTTTCTTCTCCCCAAAGGCTCTTGCATGCATACACATGTGTAAATGGGATATTGCTTACCAAATACTCTATCATGGATAACTTCCCAAGCCAATAGACCTACATTGCACAACAAAGCTTTGTTGTTTTTATACAAAAAGGCATGTTGGATGAGAGGATTATTACTGTGTGTGTGTGTGTGGGGGGTAATGGGGATTGAACCCAGGAGTCTTCTACCTCCTAACTGTATTTTATTTTTTATTCGGAAACAGGGTCTCATTAAGTTGCTGAGGGTCTCACTAAGTTGCTAAGGCTGGCTTTGAACCTGCAATTCTCCTGTCTCAGTCTCCCAAGTACTGGGATTACAGGTGTGCATCACCACGCCCAGCTAGGATTACTGTTCTTAGAAGAGAGAATTATAATGTCAGGCAGGCCCACAGTCCACATTAACATGGATGTGCATTTAAAAGTGCACATATATTCATTAACTCAATTTAACATGAATGGGATCCTACAAAATATTCCATACATAGAGACACCTGTCACCTGCCTTGTGCTTTTGTGTAAATTATCATAAGGCACCCCCTTCCTGGTGCATGCTGCTCCTGTTTGTCCCCTTGGGTTTGTGCAAGATTCAAACTGCTCAAACATAGGCAGCATCCCTGCTGGATCATATGTTGATAATTTCACTCGGCACTGTGTGGAAGGCATCCATCATCGTGTGCAGACATGCTCCCACCCCACATCAACAGCCCCACTGCAAGAGTGAACATGTCATCGCGGCATTTGCTGCATTCTGGGCACTGTTCTGAGAGTTTCACAGGTCCTCAAACAACTATGTAGCAGATACTATACAGTTCTCCCCACTTTATAGCTGAGAAAACTGAGATGCAGAGAAATTAAGTCACCTTTCCAAAGCCATCCAGCTATTGAGTGGCACGGCTAGTATCTGAACCCAGTCCATCTGGTTTCTGAGCTGTGCTCTTAGACACTGACATTCTAATTGATCTCTTCTTGGCAATTTCTTCTATTTCATTGATTGATTGTAGTACTGCAGGTTGAACCTGAGGCATTCTACCTCTGGGCTACACTCCCAGCCCTTTTTATTTTTTGTTTTAAAACAGGGTCTCACTAGGTTGCTGAGAGGCTCACTAAATTGCTGAGACTGGTCTTGAACCTGTGATCCTTCTGTCTTAGCCTCCCAAGTACTGGGATAACAGGCTTGTGCTACCACACCCAGCTGTTCTTCCTCCTCCTCCTCCTCCTCCCCCCCTCCTCCTCCCTCCTTTCCTATTTAAACAATGTTGCAGTGAATATTTCCATCTGATATTTCCTTACAATTATCTACCACTTAGTTCTTATTTAATTAACACTGTTAAGTAATGCCAAATGTCTGCCGCTGCTCTAAAATCACAAAACTTAATTCACTTGATCCTCACAGCCTTGCTAGGTACTGGGATTGATTGTGAATTTTGTAAAATTGTGATACTGTAGGTGAGGCACAAAGAGAGTCAGTAGAGTAAGTGCCACAGATGGATTCCAGCCAGGGCACACAGGCTCCAGGCTGTGTCTGAATCATCAAGTTATGTGGCCTCTTTCTCCCCAGGAAGCAAGGAGGCCTCATGGACCAGGTTGTGGATGTAGAAGCTCAGGCTGCACTGGACAGAGTGTTTCAGCATCTGTTCCTATCCTAGGGGCTTTTTATTCCAGCCAATTTTGTCAATGCACGTCAAAATATAATTAAAGCTGGTGTGGTGGCACACACCTGTAATCCCAGTACTTGGGAGGCTGAGGCAGGAGGACCACAGGTTTGTGGCCAGCCTCAGCAACCTCGTGAGGCCCTCTGCAAGTTAGTGAGACCCTGCTACAAAATGAAAAGTAAAATAGGGCTGTTGTAGCTCAGAGGGAGAATGCCTCTGGGTTCTATTTCCAATACAGAAAGAAAGAAAGGAAGGAAGGAAGGAAGGAAGGAAGGAAGGAAGGAAGGAAAGAAGGAAGGAAGGAAGGAAGGAAAATTGATATCCTTTTTGTGATGAAAATGAGATCTGACATTAGTCTTTAAAACTATAGATTTTATTGTTTGTTTAACAGTGAGTTGAGGCTGGGTGTGGTGGCATATTTAGGAGGCTGAGACAGGAGGATCGCAGGTTCAAGGCCAGCCTAAGCAACTTAGTGAGACTCTCAGCAACCTAGTAAGACCTGTTTCAAAACAAAAAATATAAAGGGCTTAGGGAGCTGGGTATGGTGGTGCATTCCTCTAATCCCAGCACTTGGGAGGCTGAGATAGAAGGATCACAGATTCACGGCCAGCCTCAGCAACTTAGAACCTCAGCAACTTAGTGAGACCCTGTTTCAAAATTAAAAAATAGGGTTGAGCCAGGCATGGTGGCGCATGCATGTAATCCCAGTACATGGAAGGCTGAGACAGGAGGATCGCAGGTTCGAGGACAGCCTCATCAACTGAGACTCTCATCAACCTAGTGAGACCTTGTTTCAAAATAAAAATAAAAAAATAGGACTGGGGGTGTAATTCTGTGGTAGAATGCCCCTGGGCTCAATTCCCAGTAACACACACACACAAATAGGGCTGGAGCTGTAGCTCGGAGGTAGGATGCCCCTGGCTTCAACCTCCAGTACCACAAAACAAAACAAAACAAAACAAAACAAAACAAAAACAACAAAAACTAGACATTCTGAGCATTGGTGAAAGTGATTCATTGCCCTTTGCATGCTGAAGACTGCTCCTAATTTTTGATTGGCATTTATTTTGCCCTTGGCCTATCGTTGGCTAGATAAAAAAAAAATTGCAGTGACCAAATCAACTTTCTCATTCTTCCACCCTGATCCAGTGCAGCTGGCTCTGCTGGGAGAGAGGCAAGGGAGGGGGAATCCAGGGAATCTGTGAAAGATGCTTCTCTATTGATAAGGACTGAGTGTTGAAATTTAATCCTCCAAACCTCTGCCTCCCCAGGACTCCATTAAATTGTTCCTATTAGTGCGATCGCACTGATACCAGAAGAGCAGGGGAAATATTAGAAACCCTGAAAACCAGGGCAGAGATAGCGGAAGCTGTGCCTCTGTCATGATTCAGGAGGCTCGCTAAATTCCTAAGTGGAGATGTTTTGACAGCCTCAGAAGCTGAAATCCTTCATCATCCTGGTGGAATACACCGCTCACATGTGCAGTTAAAATGAGAGCCCGTGGTGAGCGCCTCAGTCAGGTTCATGTTCCCTTAGCAGCCAGGTAGGGATGCGAGTGTAATTATACGTGGAAATGCTGCCCTGGGCCTCCTTACCCCGAGCAGCTCCAAGACAGGCAGCATCTATTACCTGATCTAGGGCAACTTGCACTATGCAGACTTCTCATTAGCGCCTTTCCTTGCATCCAAATCAGTGGTGAGATTTTAGCTCATCCTTCAGTGGGGAGGGAGCCCCAGCCAAAGCATTTAGCCCCAGGAATACCTCTCCCCGATGGAGCCCCCAACCCGCAATTAAGAAAAGCAGGTTTCCAAGGTAGGCAGGGCGTCTGTTGCTGTTTCTGAGTTGAGGCTGCTCTCAGCAGGATGTCTGGTTCTCCCCATAGGCCAGGCCCCAGGGGACTGATTCCCTGAGTTGGGAATCTTATGTTCTTCCTGTCATGCAGTTAGAGCTGGAGACAGGAATTGATGAAAGAAGTGAGGCCAGGAGTGAACAGGAACATATAGAAACAGCCTCTGGTGCATTCGTAGTATTTTACACAGCAAAACACTGCTTCCCAAGTGCTGGCGACCTTCACTGTGCACTGCCTCCCAAGCAAGCCCCAGCAGTTAATTCTGGAAGCCCAGAAGCTGTCTCCTGAGCGGGCAAAGCACCTCTCCTGTTTTTCCGCACCAGCCTCTTCTTGCAACACACTGCCCTCCAGCTGCCCGGTGGTGCAGCCTCTGGAGCAGCTGGGGCCCTGCACACAGGCACTGCTGCCACTCAAGTCTCCTGTGCACGCTTACGTCGCTCTCCTGTTCCTCCTGCTGCCTGCCCAAGTCAGCAGCGTCCCAAGGCTCTGACTGGCTGCGGCAGAAGGGCACCCTCTCCAATTCCCTCCCAAGTAACCTGTGTGTGCACAGAGCTTCATGAGTAGGAAACAGCCCTGCTCATCTTCCCTGCTGTTCCTCTCTCTGCAGGTGTGATTGGCCTGATGGTGCTTTCACAGCTCCTGGAGCCAGTGAAATGAGGTTCCCGTGGGGCGGCCCCTGGCACTGCAGTTTATAAGCTGCTCTCAAGTGATCCCAACATGCGGCCAAGGCAGGGGCCCATCACTGTGTAAGATGCAGGTCAGAAGCTGACCTCAGGCTGGCTGAGCTGAGCAGTTTGCATCCTCTTCCTTGCTTCCCCAGCGGTGCACGCTGGCAGGTCCCTGCCCACACAGCTAGCTGTCTGCCCTTGCATGGTTTGGCTGGAAGTTGGACTTAGGATTCCATGTCATTCCTAACCATTTATAAATGATGATTTTTTTTTTTTTTTGCGGTACTGGGGATTGAACCCAGGGGCATTCTACCTCCGAACTACACTCTCGGCCCTATTTTCTATCCTTTATTTTGAAAAATGATTATTTTAAATACTTCCTTTGTTCAGTGCAAATAAATCTGGCCTGAAGCCGTGGGTTCTGCATTGTACAGATGGGAGAAAAACAGAAGTAGCCACAGAATCAGTTTCTGGCTGCGTGATCTTCAGTTACTCTGTCTGAGTCTCAGCTTCTTGACCCATGACATGGGAATAGTAGTATCTGCTATTGTACTACTACTATCTCTGCTGTTGGGTTGCAGGAATTAGGGTGTGCATTTGTGTGAGCAAGACAGTATGGAAAAGGAACATCTTGCTGTGTGGCTTTTGTCTGGCTAGCTTGCAGGTCTGGGATTTGAACTTATCATCGCAAGCATTACTGACTCAATGCCTGTTCTTCGACACTGTTGGAAAAGCCATTGCTAGCACAGGTCTTGGTGATTCTGTGGGTTGAAGCAGCCTTGTTATTGTTATGTAATTTTGTGAGGTTCCTTAAGAGGATCATTCCCTGTTGGCAGAACAGTTCGTTTTCTCCAGCGCTTGGATTCTGGCCCTGTAATAGTCTCATATTTCTGAATAGGAATCCTCTAGATCAGAGGTTCTCAATCATTTGCAGCATCAGGATCACTTGGAGCTCATTAAGCCGGATCTTGGGCCTCAGCCCCAGAGTTTCTGATAAAATTGGGGGGTTAGTATTTCTCGTTCTGTCCCATGGGGAGCTCATGGGACAGCATATGGGAGCCCATGAGGAGAAGGGTTGTGGACTTCCTACAGGGCGGCATGGCATTGCCTCTAGGCTGACGTTCTTATCCTTAGCTGTGCCTTAAAGTTACCTGGGGAACTTTTTAAAATGCTGATTCCAAGGCCTTGCCCATATCTACTGAATTGGCCTCTTGGGGTGGGGCTGGGGTATCACTGTATTTAAAATGCTCTGCTCTGGATGGTTCTAATGTGAGTGGACCCCCAGCTTGACCTAAATCACATTGCCCTGTTAAAAGTATTGTGCCTTGCAACACACTCTCTCCTGAGTGGCAGAGATGTTTTTTAAAATACAAAGCTGATGGCTGGGTGTGGTGGTGCACACCTGTAATCCCAGCACTTGAGAGGCTGAGGCAGGAGGATCACAGGTTCCAGACCAGCTTCAGCAACTTAGTGAGACTCTCAACAACCTAGTGAGAGCCCATTTCGAAACAAAAAATAAAAAGGGCCAAAGGTGTATCTCAAAGGCAGAATGCCCCTGGACTCAATCCCCAGTACCATACAAAAAAGCAAATGATATCATGGCACTGCTCGCTAAACCTATTCCCTCCTGTGTCCTTCCGTCTGTGGTCCCCGCATCTCACCTGCATGTCCACTCACAGGCCTCCTTCCTGCTCCTCCAGCGGCCGTGGCCCTGGTCCCCTCAGGCCGGGATGCTCTTCCCTAACTCCTGGCCCTGCTACCTCCTCTTGTTCCTGAGCCTCAGCACCAATGTCCCCTCCCAGAGAGGCCTTCCTTGCCAGTCCTGTCAAATGACAACACCACAGAGATTGTGCAGTTCAAGCACTCACAACTCCAGGGGCCCCTTCACATCACAATCATCATGGGTTTATAGATACACACACAACAGCTTCCTGGCAGTTGGTGGCAAGGTGTCTGGAGTAGGCAGTGGCCTTTTCTCATTCTTATAGTCACCCTATTTTCTAATGATAGTGTTGCTACATTGTCTTATTTGCCTGTCTACTTCTCTATAGCCCCGACCAACTTTTGATCTCTTGTTTATTAATGATCACTAGAGTATCATGTCTCACAAAGTAGAAATCGATTTTGTCTGCCTTGTGCATCGCTGTTCCAAGTACCTGCCAGGTAGTGGATGTGCATATGTATTTATTGAATAAGTGAATGAATGAATTATCTGGGGATAAAGGTACCTCTTCTCTTCTGTGACTACTGCAAGGCACCTGTAACTCCAGACAAACCTGAAAATAGACCTCAGAGCACTCAGGGCCAAGCCACTGTCCCTGTGAGCTGCGCTGGCTTCTACTATCTGCCCGTCACAGCTTAGGACCCGTGCTGCACTTGACAGAGAGACGTGACTCTTGGGTTATTGAGGAGCCCTTGAGTCCTTCTTTTACAGAGGGGTGGAGCTGTGGAAGTGTCAGTAATCGATAATTGCCCATTTTTATGGTGGGTTTATAGGCTAATCTCAATGAATTGTTTCTGAAAGAGCAGTAAAATTAGGCAAGCAGGCCATCCAAGATGATGGCTGGTGAGGGGCGGTGGCTCAGGCAGACTATTAGCATCATGGAGGTCAGAGCAGAGTGGATGTGAAGGGCGTCATGTACGCAGAAAGAGAACTCCAGCTGAAGCAGAGTCTTCCAGTGGTCCTGAATGGCCAGTGCGAGGGTGGCTGCTAGTGGAAGAAAAGGCAGAGGGCAGGGTCCTGTGCTGTGTGCAGGAGGGAGGCAGAGTCACAAAGGCACTGATGGAAAATCTGGCGATCAGAAGCAAGCAGGCTCTTTTTCTGCAGGGCTCCACACCTTAAGCGCAAAAGAAGTCTTTCCACCATTGATATTACTCCCAGCACTTTTCTCAGGTGCAGTATTTTAGCACATAATAACACATTTTTGTGTGTGTGAAACCCAGTGAGGTAGAGAAAAACCAAATAAACAGCTCAAATAATGATCCTCGAATTTCAGGATAATTGGCAGCATTGTCCAAAAGGTGACTGACTGCCCTGCTCAGAAGGTCAGCAAGAGGCTACTGGGCATATAAACATATATTATTCAAAAATTTCAATCGTGCAGTAGAAAATACATTACCAGGACCTCAGAACTGTGTGTTTCCCTTTATGTAATGGTATAAAGTCTCTTGTGCAAATAAATTTTGCAAATAAATAAATAAATGTGGGCACTCAGTGCTATAAATTTTCCTTTTTAACTGCCTTCAAGGTGTCCCAAAGATTTTGGTAAGTTGTATTTCCATTTTCATTTCATTCTAGAGATTTTTAAATTTCTTCCCTTATTTCTCCTATAATCCAGTCCTCATTCAAAAGGGTATTGTTAGAGCCAGGCATGGTGGTGCACTCCTGTAATCCCAGGGCTTGGGAGGCTGAGACAGGAGGATCGAAGGTTTGAAGCCAGCCTCAGCAATTTGCTAAGCCTCTCAGCAACTTAGATAGACGCTGCTTCAAAGAAAAAAAATAAAAATAGGGCTGGGGGTGTAGCTCAGTGGTAGAATGTTCCTGGGTTCAATCCCCAGTAAACACACACACACACACACACACACACACACACACACACACGGTATTATTTAATCTCCATGTATTATTGATGTAGTTCCTCTGAATCCTTTTGGTGTTGATTTCTAACTTCAGTCCATTACGATCTAAGAAGATGCAAGGTATTATATTCATATTTTGAGTTTACTAATACTTGCTTTGTGACATAGAATATGGTCTATTTTGGAGAAGGTTCTATGAGCAGCTGAGAAGAATGTGAACTCAGCTGTTGTTGGGGGAAATATTCTGTAAAGGCCTGTTAGGACCATTCATTTTATAGTATTACTTAGGTCTGAAGAGTCTTTACTGATCTGTCAGGTTGATTTGTCTAATGTTAATAATAGTATATTAAGTCTTCCAGTATTATTATATTGGGGTTTGTCTGAGTCTTAATGTCAAGTAGTGTTTGTTTTATATAAGTAGGTGCCCCGATGTTTGGTGCATAAATGTTTGCTATCATTTTATCTTCTTGTTGGATTGTTCTCTTCATCAATAAGAAGTGACTCTCTTCATCTTTTCTGATACCCTTTCGGCTTAAAATCTGCCCAACTTCAACCCTTGATTGTCTGAGTTGGGCTTGTCTCATTTAGCACAATGTTCTCCATTTCCATCCATTTTCCTACAAATGACATAATTTCATTCTTTGTGGCTGGGTAAAATTCCATTGTGTGTGTGTGTGTGTGTGTGTGTGTGTGTGTGTGTGTGTATGCACATATCACATTTCTTTCCTATGCAGGGCCATTTAAATTGAAATAAAAATTTGAATTTAAGATGAATTTAAAACTTAAAGTTCAGTTTAAAATGTCAAATTTTTATTTGCTCTAGCATACTTCAAATGATTGATGGTGTATTAATGTTGTTATGTGGCTGGTGGATGCCATATTTGATAGCACAGGATGGAACATTCATTCATGACAAAGTTCATTGGACAATGCTGTATGAATGCTTTCTGAAGCTGTGGACCAAATCATCCTATTTTCAGGAGGATCATCTAATCCTGGGAATTTGGGTGGGTCAGTGTGTCACTGGCTAGGAGGCCGAGGAGGACCCCAGAAGGGAGAAGGGGATCCCAACTCGTCCCTGAAAGGGTCTTGATTTACACCACAGATAGGAACTTCAGACTGTGTTAAAAGAGGCACAAAGATTTATTTAGGAAAGCAAGGAAATTTACTCAGGAAAACAAGCAATAGAGTAGTACATGAACTCAGAGGGGAAAGGAATGCAGGTGTTGGGTCGTTGTTGGTGGTGATGGTACTAGAAGTTGAAATCAAGGGCATTCTACCTCTAAGCTATACCCCAGCCATATTTGATTTTTTATTTTGAAACAAGGTCTTAATAAGTTGCTGAGAGACCTTGCTAAGTTGCCAAGGCTGGTTTCAAACCTGAGATCCTCCTGTCTCAACCTCCCAAGTATTGGGATTATAGATGTGCATCACCATGCCTGACTCTTCTTTTTTTTGTGTGTATGTGTGGTCCTGGGGATTGATTCCAGGAGTGTTCTACCTCCAAGCTATACCCCAGCCCCATTTTATTTTTTATTTTGAAACAGGGTCTTGCTAAGTTGTTGAGAGTCTAAGTTGCTGAGGCTGTCCTTGAATCTGTGATCCTCCTGTCTCAGCCACCAAAGTACTTGGATTACAGGCAAGTGCCACCATGCCCAGCTCTTCTTTTAAAGAAAACTTTGTAAATAGTGAACATGAGAAGTGTATGGGGGTGACACCAGCCAGGTGAGCTCAATTTTCTTAATCATGGACCACCAGGCACAGGTCATAGTGGTCTGATTCTTTTAGGATTTCTAGGTTGATATCTTCTAGTCAATAGATAATATTTGGAATATACCCATTAGTCTCCAATAATATTTTCCTTTGGCTTTATTTATTCTAAAGAAAATAAGTTGTGTAAGCTAGCTGTGTATGTAGGCAGTAATCATCTAGACTTAGTACTCTAAGATTCAAGGTTTTTTTTTTGAGTGCCGGGGATTGAACCCAGGGGCGTTCTACCTCTGCGCTACACACCTGGTCCTATTTTTTATACTTTATTTTGAAACCGGGTCTCACGAAGTTGTGGAGGGTCTCACTAGACAGAGAGAGAGAGAGAGAACTGAGGCTGGCAGCGAACCCGGATCTTCCGGTCTCCGCCTCCCAAAGTACTGGGATTACAAGCGTGCACCACCACGCCCGGCTCTCAAGGGTTTTTTTTTTTTTAAGAATTTAGGCCTGGAGGAAAACAGGCTTGGGGAGTAAAGGTGAGGGTGTTCCTGGACCTTCTCAGAGTTAAAGCTACCATTTCTTCTCCTTTTTTACCTGTCCTTCCTTCTACCTCAGATGCGTGGGGACGCGAGGGGTGGGGGTGTGATCAGCAATTAGAGAGGCTTTTCAGTTCCCAGCCATTTCTTAGTCACCCCAGGATATGCCTCTTGTCAGGCTGCCGTCTCCATCTGGGGTTGATTGACTTCTCCACATGACTTTGATGCCTGGGTTTTTACTAATTTGAAGGAATTCTTGCCATTTCTGGAGAGGGTTAATATGCAATGAATCAAAAGAGAAAAATCACAAATACACCATCCTCTTGCTGATGTGCTTCCCCTCGGGGTAGAGAAACAGTATGTAGGCAATGCTTGGTGCCTTCCACAGAGAGCACATTTGAGACAATATGAAGAGGTGGAAGGAAATTTATTTTGAAATTTCTCCAGCTGGAGTTAGAAGGTTGAGCTAGAAAGGTTGACCTTGGCTGTTGCAAGATCTAGGTGCTTTTGTTCCATGTGCTCATTCCTGGGAACAGATTCCCAGCTGCTCTTTGGACGGTGCAGAAGAAACATTGATTGCGTGCTAAGAAAACAAGTATCTCCACTTGATTTGAGAAAATACAATGTGCCACACACTTAGTGGAAATCAATAATGCAGGAAAACCTACTGGCTGCTATTCAGATCTTAGTTCCCCTAATTGTAGGGTCTGGCAAAGTCACCAGTTTCTGAGATTTGGAGGCTAGGCAGTGAGTACCGTTCACTGGCTCTTTGGTAGACCTGGAAGAGTCTTAATTGAGTTGTTTTCTGTGATAATGAGATGGGAAACCAACAGAGAACAGGCTGGAGGCTTCTGTGGAAGAGCAGCTTCTAAGAATTTGAGTTTACTGTGTGGAAGAGAATTATAATGAAGTGCTTCGAGCAGGGTTTCTCCAGGTAGGATTCCTCAGCTGGGCCCCTTCTGTCCCTTAAGTTATCTGCCTGGCCCTGCTTGGGATTTGTTTATGACCCTGCTTTGGGGAAACACACGCATTGCTTACAGCTAGGACTGTTTGATGGAGAGGAGAGAATCTGCAGGGAGGGCGGGTGTGGAAGCGTTGTCTATTGTTGAGTTAGAACTGGAGGCAATAGTTGCTTCCACTGGTCTTTCTGTTCATGAGCATTAAAAAAGAAAAAGGAATTCAGAAACAATGATAAGAGTTGTCCAGTGCAGGGCAGGGGAGAGCTAGCTGAAGGGCATGGATACAGAAGGACTGATGCACGAAGGAACAGGATCGAACTCTGGGCAGTAATATGGTGAGTTATAGTCCCACCCTTGAAGGACGGCCGGGAGTCATCGAGTCTCTCAATTTTACTAAGTTGTCACTCACATGTTATATTAGCTGAAACAGTAACTGCTCAGAAGAGGAAGCGGCCCTTTGTGCTGTGTTACCGCCGCCCTATATTGATTTTGTGTGGAGGACAGTGATTCATGGAATGCCCCCCCCATTCCTGGGCATCTTGCTTTTTTTTTTTCCTAGCTCCAGATTTTCAAGTCTTCTGTGAATTGGACTAGTTGAGTGAAAACCCAGAGTGAATCTCATGGTGTTTGCAGATGATGGCGTAAGATTTGGGGGAGGGGGAGGAGTAGTGACAAAACCTCTAAATATGTGGTGAAATAAACAGGACATTTGTCAGTCTATCAGGGGCTGAAGGAAGCTGTTGTAACTACCTCTCACCCTCAAGATTTTAGGTCACTCGGTGGCATCCCTGGGGACGAAGACAGGGTAACGGGAACATTCGTAATGTTGCTATTTCCATGTTTTATTAACTATTTTTCAAGCCACTCTCACCTTTTTTTTTAAGCTGAATAACTTGCCCCGGGCTCAGTATGGAGACAGGGAGAACCACGTGTCTATAAAGACAATAGGGGAGTGGGTCTCAGTGAAGCAGGTCTAATTTTGCTCATCGGTAGACACTTAGGTGCTGCTACTGGTGACTTTCTGCCTGTTTTAGCTGGAATTTGGGATCTGAAGTGGAATTCTGTTGGCCCTTCCTGTTGGGTCAGCTGCACCTCCTCCCAAACTTGGCTGATGTCCAAGGTGAGGTTCGTAAAAATCTTGAAATCTGGAGGTGTTTCATACAAGTATAGACTGATGCTTCTCAAACTGGTAACCATGGTGGAGGACTTGGTCTCATTTCCCACCCATCCCAGATCATGGACCTACTGGGTGTGACTGCAGATGCAGCCCAGGCCACCCCCAACTCACCAGGGAGGTAGCAGCCCCCCAAACAGTCCATATCTGGTTTAGCGAGAGCCCATGCACGAGTATCTCAGCAACGTCAAATTGCTATAAACGTTTCAAAACCTTTACTCTCAATTTCTGTACTTATTTTGGGTGAGTTAAGCAGCAGTTAATGGACTAGGAACAGCCATGGAGAATCAGGACTGAAAATAAAAAAACTTCAAGTTCAGAATTCAGGAAACACTAATTCTATCTCCTGTCTGTAGCTTGTTGTGTGGTTCTAGGAAAGTCACTCACCCTCTACGTTCAGCTTCTTCACTTGGCAGTGCTGGGGGTTGAAGCAGGCAAATGCAAGGTCCCTGGCAGCTCTGAAGCACTGTGATTCCATGTTTGTTTTTTTTTTTAAGTAGTACTGGGGATTGAATGCAGGGGTGTTCTACCTCTGAGCTAGACCCCCAACTCTTTTTATTTATTTTTTATTTATTTATTTATTTTTTTGCAGTACCGGGGATTGAACCCAGGGGTGTTCTACCTCTGCGCTACGCCCTCGGCCCTATTTTTTATACTTTATTTTGAAACCGGGTCTCACAAAGTCGCGGAGGGCCTCACTAGGTAGAGAGAGAGAGACAGGGAGAGAGAGAGAGAGAGAGAGCGAGCTGAGGCTGGCCATGAACCCGGATCCTCCGGTCTCTGCCTCCCAAA